>JAJAGP010004313.1:0-20000 GCA_025084515.1 Ancistrus triradiatus | reverse complement strand
CGCTCACACCAAAACTCATCTGCCTCAGTAGGTGCTAGTAACCAAAGTCTGGATGAAGGAGGGATGGAAAGTGGATTTTTAAACACTGTCCTTTAAAAACTAAACAATTCCCCTTTACACTCCACTTGAAACCTAAATAAAGTGCATTTATCCGGTGTGCCATCTGGTGCAGGGAAACATTCATTCATCCATTCAGTGGTAAACATAATAGTGTTGTTTTTGTAGTCACAGGCTATGAGACCTCTTTTGGTAAAATTTTTATACCTGTCAGTTAGGTGTGTGCAATATTTAAAAGAAATGATATCTCAATATTTTCTGGGATTTTATTGATAATGAAAATTAGACGATACTTTGGCACTGTATATGCTGTACTGTACTCATGTAAACCACATATATAGCCAAAACCACGCGAGTTTGTAAGGACGTGCCAGTTGTCTTCACATTTTAACATTTTTCAGCTTGTACTATAATTTTGAGGATATTTACATGCCCACGGACATATGAAGGTGCTTGGGCCGCACAGCGCACGTCTTCCAGATGGGCATTGCACATTATTGGCTGTATCTGAGGGAGGGGATAAACTGTGCTGCAACAGTGATCCCTGTCCAGGTTAGCATTGGATTGCTGTTTTGTTTAGGGTACCTGCTGATCTGCACCCTATGAATTCTGGGATAGTCTCTGTGAGTAAGAACTGCAAGCCATTCATAGCACAGGAGCTGGGATTTGCCGGAATATGGATCGGTGAATTCTGTGGCACATACATTTATTTCAGTTATTAATAGGGGTGTAACGATACACCTCTGTTCACGATTCAGCGAGTTCATTATTCCATTTTCTTTCCTACTTTTTCTGAAGTTGAAACACTAGAAAACAATGCAGATTTTCTTGAATAAGCTTTTCAACAAAAAAAACTTGTCCCCTGCAATTAAAATAAGTTCCTGGCAATTTTACAATTGTAAACAAAATGCTCTACTGTAGCTTCACCATATATTAAATAACTGAATGAAAACATTCCTTTTTTCTGTACAATAATTCAAAAGAATGTGTACTTTTGTTGTATAAAAATGTAAACAAAAATAATCTTTAGAAGTTCTTTTTATAAATTAAAAGTTTTATATGCGTTGGGAGCTTAGTGGAGCATGATGTATGATTGTGCCATCTGGTGTACAAAAAATGCAATTGCATTAGGTGGCATAATAAATAGAACATGTTACATTGTCAATCTCCACAATGCACATCATGATGTATTTGCGTCTGCGTTACATCTTGTCACTATTATTACCCTGCATGGAAACATCATAATACCTATTTATTTATTACATGTAATGCTTTTTGTTATTTAGTATTATTAAGGTGTGTTTCTTATGTTCATGTACAGGATACGTGTGGAAGTCTGGATGAGAGCGTTCACACAGAACAACAGTGCAACCTAATGCTGAAGCAGTGCCAAGAAGCTCTGGACAGCCTTCAAAGTAAAACACAGGAGAAAGTTTCAATGTCTCTACAAGGAAAAGGCCAAACGTCTAAACTGGAGGCTCTGCAAGTGAGAATGCACAAGGAAATCACATGCCTTGACTGTTATTAGAAAAGCATTAAAAAATTGACTCAGCAAGTTGTGCCACCACTGTATATGTAATTTTGCTTTACATACTTGCGCAAAAACCTATTATCCTATAGAGTGACTTGCATGTGTTATCACTACAGGCCTTGCTTCAAACTGTGGAACAGCAGGGCACAAATGTGGATGAAGTTGAAAGGCTGACTGTAACCCTGCTCAGGAGTTACACTCCAGCTGGGCAGATGGCCCTGTCTCAGGATGTCCAGGCTCTGCTCAACAAAAGGACAATTCTAAACAACTCCATTCACAAAGAGCTTGGCCATGTAGAAAGACACAAGCCTGGAGAAAAAGTTTTTAAGGTGAGCATCAAAGTTTCTGTTATGTCATAGGCACTACAGAGAGTATATGCGCAGGCCTGTTCAGAAAACATACAGAGAAATACAGTCGTATGAAAAAGTTTGGGCACCCCTGATAATTTTCATGATTTTAGTTTATAAATCATTGGTTGTTCAGATCAGCAACTTGAGCTAAATATATCATATAGCAGATGAACACCGTGATATTTGAGAAGTGAAATGAAGTTTATAGGATTTACAGAAAGTGTGCAGTAATTATTCAAACAAAATTAGGCAGGTGCATAAATTTGGGCACCCCAACAGAAATATTACATCAATATTTAGTAGATCCTCCTTTTTTTTGTATAAATACAAATAGCCGCTTATAAAAACGCTTCCTACAGCTTCCCAGTCTGGGATTTCTGGTTGAAGGTGCTTTTTGGACCATTCCCTTCTTTAGAAACATCTCCAGTTCAGTCAGGTTTTTGATGGTTTTCCTTCCGCGAGCATTGGACAGGCCCACATGATTTTCAGTAATATTCATGCGTCTGGGGACTGGAGATGGGCCATTCCTAGAACGTTATGTACTGGTTCGGCTAATGATTGCTCGCTCCATCCTAGGCATAAAATTCGGCTTAGTAGATTTGCGGAGCAGGGTTTGGGGTCGTTGGTTACCTTCGGTGCAACTTTGTTCACTGATTCTTGAAGTGACAACATTGTTCTCAAAAGAATCTGGAGATATTAACTTGGAAAAAATCCATGCCCGACCCACTCAACTTTTAACAAGATTCCGTAGGTACCTGCACTGGGCCACAACAAGTCCCTACCACAGCATGATGGAACCTAACTCCGCCACCCAAATTTTACTGTGGGTTCGGTAGCAAGGTGTTTTGTCGTTGGGATCGCTTGTGATATCTTCTTTTTTTTCTTTTTGTTATGTTTTGTTCTTTTTCCCGCTCCTTTTTAAATGTAGTCCACAAATAACTCAATTTTAGTTTTCATTCAGTACACAGCAACTTTATTTTAGTTCCAAAAAATTGTGAGCTGGAATTGTCCAAACAGGACTGCACTATGCTGTTAGCAACAGCACCTCAACGTGACTACTGTTTTGTGGCGTGTCCTGCAGAAAAGGCCTTCTTCTGCATTACTCTCCCATACAGCCTCTCCTTGTGCAAAGTGCGTGTATATAGTTATTGAACGATGAACAGTGAAACATCCCATCTGCAGCATCGAAGATGAGGCTTGTAGGTCTTTGGAGGTGTGGTCTGTGGCTTGTGCTTGAACCTATGACCTGATTCTCACCACCCATCCTCGCGCCCCTCTGGCTATTCTGAGAATTTTCTTGGTCTTGCCACTTCGGGAGAGTTCCTTAAACTAGACTTGTGCCTGTGGTCTTCCCCTTGCCCCTCACTATGGTTCCTCAACCGTGGAAAAAACTGGACAGCTGAAATCTCTGAAGAGAGCCTTTTTTTTTTTTTTTTTTTTTTTTTTTTTTTTTCTTTTCTTTTTTTTTTTTTTCTTTTTTTTTCTTTTTCCCTTTCCCTGAACCATGATGGTGAACAACCTTTGTTTTTTCAGGTTTTTCAGGCCCATTTGGAAGAGTTGTTTTTTTGGAGGCTCCATGTTTTGCCACTCTTCAGAGAAGTGGCAAAGAGGAGAAAAACTTTCCAATTGGCCACCTTAACCCTTTCTCCATAGTTGGAATTCACCTTGTTGTGTGTAGATCAAGGGTCAGTGAGCTTACAAAAACAAAATTTTGTGTTCCAATAATTAGTGCTAAAGTATTCAAATGAACAAGGGTGCCCAAATTTTATCATGCACCTGCCCCCCCCTAATTTTGTTTGAATAATTACCTGCAAACACTTTCTGTAAAACCTAAACTTAATTTAAAACTTAATTTCACTTTGCTCAAATATACACGGTGTTCATCTGTATATGAATTAGTATTTACCTGAAATTGCTGAGTCACGGGGACAACCAATGATTCCATAAAGAAAAATTCATGAAAATTAAACTCAAGGGTGCCCAAAACTTTTTCATACAACTTGTACTTACTAGAAGACTCTCTATCGTGTAGTAGATAGATCATTGTTTGAAAAAGTCCCTCCCGCTGAAAAATCAGCCGTACATCAAATCTTTCTCTTAGGCAGATAATATTAGTGAGATTTTTAAACCATGAATCAATGAATTTCAGAAAAACCGGAGAAGTGAATCCAATCGATAGCAGGCATTGTTAGAGGCATCCACTTCCTGCAGATTTGACTCTATCAAGAAGGTAGAACTAAAAAGCTAAGTTTAAATCACACTTTTCATCACTCTATAAGCACACTGTAAAACTGAAACTTACCAACTCTCAATTCCATTCAAAAACATCCATATAAGTGGGAGAAAGACTCCTGATTTTTTACTCTTTAATTGTCTGACTCTATTTTATATCATTTACAGGCCCCAGCAATTTTTTAAAACAGCACTTACGAGCCAGACAAAACACTCTGTTTAAATCCATTGGCAACATGTTTCAGGATCATACAGATGTTAATCTTTTGTGCGGCAACATCTCTGAGAAACATGCCGCCCTTCTAATTAGATTTAGTCCCATTTTTAAACTTATCAAATCTAAGTGCTTGCCATTTTTTATGTAAAATGGATCATTTCTGAATGATTTGATGGTTTTTTGATGGAATATGGAGATTACAGGAAAAGTCCCGTTCTGTGTGCTCCTGCGTTTCTGGTGTAGATTTTAAAAGAATCAAACTGACTACAGCCCGGTTAGGATTTTTCAAAGGTTTATTAAAAAACAAATATAGACCAAGGTTGAGGAAAAGAGATTTCAGCTCCCTGAGATTTTTCCTATTGACTGCATCTGTGCAGGGGGCACGGTTTTAACCAAAAACCAACACCGCAAACCTTTTTGTATCTTTATCTTTTTTTCTTTTATGTTTTTTTTGTCTTTTTTCCGTTAACTTTGTGAAAATAAATTGGATATCCTGTTTTCGTTCTGTTATGCACTCCCATTTAGTTAATGGATTTTATACAGAACACAGGGCCCCCGGAAGGGTACCTCGTATTTTATTTATGTATTTTTGATACTTGAAATACAGACTTGCTCCAGACCGCTCTATGCTGCTATGTACTAGTCCCCCTTAAATGAGGGAACTGACACAGTTGGACCGTAATAGAGCATGTGTCTTTTTGCTAAAGAATATTATGACGCACAGGGCACAATTGGTGAGAAAAGGAAGTCATCTGTATGGTTGTGTTGAGCACCTTTGCGACGTGTTTTTAAGTTGGTACTATGTTTTCAGGCTGCTGCAGATGACATTAGCCACAAGGATGATAGTGACTATAAATACCATTGCAGGTGTTGTTGTGACGGGACTGATAGATTGAGAAAGAGGTGTAGAGTGTAGGGAATGTCTCATCCGATGTGTGGAAAATGGGTATCCAGCACCAATCTGCTTGTCAAAAAGCACCTCTGCCTTCATCCTTACACAGTACACAACTGTAATCATATAAAAATAACATTTAAAACGATAACGAACAAATCTAACATCAAGGAGAAAAGGCATTACACTTAAAAAACAAAAACAAAATTACAAGGATTCTGTAAGATGGAATCATGGAGGTGCACACGTCATTCCCCCTGCCCGCACATCAACCCCCCCCACAAAAAAAGCCTGTGAGTTACCAATATCCGTGGATGCTCAAGTCCCTTATATAAAATAGTGTAGTATTTGCATTAATGAACATCCACCCATGTGCTTTAAATCCTGTCTAGGATTATTATTACTTTATTATATATACTGTATTGTTTAAGGAATAATGACAAGGGAATCAAACCCCTATATGTACACAAACAAGCCTGAGGCCCTGTGAAACTGTGAGAGGCTGTAGCAGCGTATGCCTACATATGAATTGTATGGATTCAGTGTCGTGTTTAGCATATGGAAAATTCAAGTTTTGCTTCATGGAACTTTTTAGATTTTCCTTTTGTTTTTCAAGCATATTTTGGTTGCTGATACAGACTGTATGAACAAAGATAATTTGTGAGACATGTGCCAGAAGAGGGACCTCACAAAGTGAAAAGTGTGTCATTGCATTTGATATGGCAAACAGACACCCATCAAAGGAATTTAATACACTTTGACTGGCCAGTTCCACAGTCTATAGAATAAACTTGTCTGTGTATATACTTGGAAAAAAATCCTTAAAATATCATTTATATTTAAGTAAAATAAAAAGGTTGGCCTTACTGTAGACAGTGCATTGTCTGTGTAACTTCAATATTTGTTTTTCAACTTATTTTCATACTCACATACGTAATTTCCCACTGTTATGAAAAATGGTTAGTTTTGCTGGGTTTCGTTGTAACGTACGAATGACGGACTATAAGTGCAACATTCCAGCAGCATAATTGGCTGTTTGGCCTCTGGTAGACAACCAATTTTCATATTGGTTTTGTACAGTTGTTTTTATATGTTGTCAACAGTTCAATTATATTTAATCAATTACCTACAACATGCACAATAATGTTTTACACCAACCATTAGACATTTATTTATTGTTACATTTATGTACCTTTTTTGCAGGTGGCTGATGACAGTATGAAATATGGCAGTGACAGTGGAGTTACCCAGATTGTGCCTGCTCTTGTGAGCAAGGAGGAACCACATGTATTGTCAAGCAAAGATGAGCAGTCCATTCTCAGAATGAAAGGAATGGGAGATTATGGAAACATAACTGAACTTGGTCGTTCGCCAGCTGCTCCTGATGTATTAATGCCCATAGTTGATTTTGCGTGTCCTGCTCCTCAACAGAGCTCTGACTTCCCCAAGCCTGTGCTTAACATTGGTCTGAATACTGAAAAGTACAGAGCCACTCAAGAGAGCCCAGTGTTGGAGTCTGTTCATTGTGTGTCTCAACAATATGCAACCAAGGATCCTTCTTTTCCAAAATTAAATGAGGACATTACCATGACGGAAAAGCGAGATATAACTCAGTCAGTGGAGTCTCCTGGACATACTTCTGCAGAAACCTCCAATGCTGATACAGATGTGTCACATCAGTTGGTCACAGAAGGTCAAAGAGATGCTGAAGCCGAGTCACCGATTACCACCACACTGTCATCTCAGCTAGACTTCAGCATGCATGCAGAAACACCACAGGTTCAGACCGAGGATTCAGACAGCACTGCCTATGTACAGGTACCTGCCCATTATATACTGATCAATTTGTTTACATAATTTTTTTTCACTTTCCTGTAGGAAATATAAAAATATATACAAATTTGATAAGAAAATATGCAAGCTGATTTATGCAGTTCCATAGAAAATTGCACCTGTCACATGACCGAAATAACCTATTTTTGTTACGGTTCGCCATCAAAAAACAAAATGACGAACCGTGAAAACTGAAAAAGAAGGGTAGGGACCCAAATGCAGTTAGCTCCAGAAGGTTTTAATGAACTGAAATAAATAAAAGAAATAAAGCAATAATTAATAAAATATAGATAAATAAATAACAAAGAATAAGTGAGCCTCTGTGTGTATAAGCGAGATCAATGAATCTGTTAACACACACACGCAGAATCTCACGGCTGCGCTGCAGAGAGTGAGGGAGAGGAAGGCGGGGGAATCCCCCGCACAAGCCAGCCCCAGAGAGGAAGTGGGGGGCCGCGAGCGGAACGCGTGCACGGCGCGTGCCAAGCACTGAGCAAAGCTGGGAGGTGGTGCGCAGGTGCAGAACGGCGCATAGCGTCGGGAAGCGAGAGGGAGGAAGTAGGAAGCGGGGGAACGCGATGGAATAAAATAAACGTGCAAAAGGCTCACCTGACGCTAAGCTACTTCCCTAACGATAGGTTACCTCACGCTTCCCAGCGTTACGTGAACTGACGCCCTTGGCGGGACCAGTCTGTCGACTATCCCTCACCAAAAAAACAAAAACGAAAGAAAGCGCGGGAGGGCTCTCCGTATCGGAGTGGGAGACGGGTGAGGTCTCGAAACACGGTGCTGCCAGGAAGCGCTTCCAAAAAACGCCGGCGATCAGGGACCATAGGCAGCGTGTCGATCGCGATCTACTACGACTGGTGAGGCTCTTAAATAGCCAGAAGTAGCAGGTGTTTTGTATTTGCTGCAATTAAGCCGCTTTCTGACAGGCGGCCCGATAGCAGTGGCTGCCAGAGATCCTACTGAGGGAAAACCAGTCCAACGCTGCCCTCTAGCGTCGGAAGAGTAGAACCTCTGACAGTTTATGCATGTTTACCTTACTTTATGCATATTTTGCCTTTTGATTTGTAGTGTGGGAATAACTACCACACCCTACTTTATTCCTATTTATGATTTATTTATTTGTAGTTGTACAAAATAATTCTTAGTAAATCAGCTCATTGAACACTCTATCATGCAATTGCAATATATTAGACCTTTTCAGACTTTTTTTATTTTCATGAGAACTCATTTTTGCGATAACATTGTCATTGCAGGTGGTTGATGATAGTATGGATGATGTGGACCGTGGAGATAAACATGTTTCTGCTCAAGCTAGCAAGGAGAAACTGCAAACAACATTATCAAGCCAATCTGAACAGCCCATGCCCAAAATAAAAGACATAACTGATTATGGAAACTTCACAGAATCAAGTGCTGTTTCTGTTGAAGCGGGTCCATTGTTGGACAGAGATGGTTCTACTTGTCCTGCTCCTCAGAGCACTGGCAGTACCAAGAATTTGTTTTCCGTTGTTCTGGATACGTTTTTTCCCAAAGCCACTCAAGAGAGACCAGTGTTGGATTCTGTGCATGCTGTTCCTCAACAGAATGTAACCAAAGACCCTTCATTCCCAGTGTTAGAAGATGATGACACCACTGAGAAGAAGGAGGGAGATGTAAATCCATCAGTGGAGTCTCCTATAGATACTAAAGCAGACATTTCAATTGACATTACAAATGTGTCATGTCAGTTAGTCACAGAGGGTCAATGGACGGCTAAATTATCTAATAGAGATGTTAAAGAAGAGGAGATCCTGCAAAATCAGGAATTTGACATAAAAGAAGAACCTGTTAGTAAATCTCTTTTACACCAACAAAATGATGGCTCTGGAAATCAAGGCAGAGAAGAGAGACAAGAAACAGTAAGCCTAAAGGACACAGACATTAATGAACCCGATGCTGAACCTGCAAAAGCAGAATACAGTAAGCTTTCAAAACCTTCCAGTACTGGCAAGACCAAGGAAAAGAAAAAGAAGAAAACTCAGAAGAAAGATGAAAAAGATGCAAAAATAGACATCTCTAAGTCTGAGGAGATGATTGCAGTCAGCTCTTTGGATCAGCACACAACTGGCACAAGACTTCAGGACAGAGATAAAACACTGAGTTCATCCACAGATACTGTAGAACCCAAAGATATCTTAATTTCCACAATGAAACAAATTGGTATCGCAGATACAAGAGATGTCATGGACTCCTTAAACATTACAGATAAGCAGCCTAGTCCTACAAGCACCATCATCATGAGTAGTAGCCATTCCAGTACCACAGACAGCCATCCTGCTGATATCAAATCAACAGACTCTGATATCATTGAGAAGAAAGTTTCTGAATCTGTGACAAAGAAGATTTCAGAAACGTTCACAGTAGACACTACAGCAGAGTCACCTTTAACCACCACATTACCATCTCAGCTAGACGTCAGCATCCAAGCAGAACCAGCATCACAAGTTCAGACAGAGGATTCAGACAGCACTGTCTATGTACAGGTACCTGCCCATGTTCTTACTGTTTTATATTAAAACATTTGTTTTCAGAATAGATGGCTTTTTATTTTACACCACTATAGACTTCTATGCCAGGTCATGTCTTTTTCTGGGTATTGGTTTTGATAGTTTTATCTTCACTCATCCTTCACAAGCTCAAATAATAAGCTTACTGGTCAATAATGAGCTACGTGCTTAGTAAAAGTACACAAATTAGTGTATTAGTGAAAGTCATATAATTTGGGACACTTTGAATGTCTGTCAAATCAGCTGACCATCTAATCTTTGAGTGATTATTTTGAACAGCAGGAAACATCCCAGAATGAAAACCTACAAAGTCTATTTGAATTGTTCATTTAGGCCGAGATTTAAGGGCTTACATGTGTGAAATAATATATTATAATTATGACATATACATACACACACACTGTGAACTGTGTAAACCAGCTTGCACATTTTCTGCTTCTTTTATCAAGTTTGTAATATATATATATATATACATATATATATATGTATATATATATATTACAAACTTGATAACAGAAGCAGAAACAGAAGCAGAAAATGTGCAAGCTGGTTTACACAGCTCCTTAGACCATAGGTGAGATGGCCAAAATAACCTGTTTTGCATGTTTACCTTTTCCATGTTTATTTTTCTCTTTGCATATTTTACATTTCTAATGTGCAAGAAAATTATGCTAATATATTCATTACTAACTGCAGGTTTTTTGCAGTTATACAAAATAATACTTAGTAAATAATCCACAACTTGACATACTCATTGAACACTTCTGCAATCTACTAGACATTTTCAGACAGACTGATTTATTTATTTATTTATTAGATTTTAATGAGAACTTATTTTTGCAATAACATTGTCGTTGCAGGTGGCTGGTGGTACTGTGGATTATGTGGACCGTGGAGATAAACATACTGTTTTTGCTGAAGTTGGCAAGGAGAAGCCGCAGAAAGCATTACCAAACCAAGCTGAACAGCACATACCAAAAACAGATGACGTAACCGATTATGGAAACATCACAGATATTAGTGGTGTTTCTCTTGAAGCAGGTCCGTTGTTGGACAGAGATGGTTCTACTTGTCCTGCTCCTCAGAGCACTGGCAGTACCAAGAATTTGTTTTCCGTTGTTCTGGATACGTTTTTTCCCAGAACAATTCAGGAGGGCCCAGTGTTGGATTCTGTGCATGCTGTTTCTCAACAGAATGTAACCAAAGATTCTTCATTTGAACATGACCACACCACTGAGAGGAAGGAGGGAGATGTACATCCATCAGTGGAGTCTCCTATAGATGCTAAAGCAGACATTTCAATTGACATTACAAATGTGTCAAGTCAGTTAGTCACAGAGGGTCAATGGACAGCTAAGTTATCTGATAGAGATGTTAAAGAAGAGGAGATGCTGCAAAATCAGGAATTTGCCATAAAAGAAGAGCCTGTTAGTAAATCTCTGTTCTACCAACAAAATGATGACTCTGTAAATCAGGACAGTGAAGAGAGACAAGAAACAGTAAGCCTGAATGACACAGACAGTAATGAACCAGATGCTGAACCTGCAAAAGCAGAAGACAGTAAGCCTTCAAAACCTTCTAGTTCTGGCAAGACCAAGGAAAAGAAAAAGAAGAAAACTCAGAAGAAAGATGAAAAAGATGCAAAAATAGACATCTCTAAGTCTGAGCAAATGATTGCAGTCAGCTCTTTGGATCAGCACACAACTGGCACAAGAATTCAGGACAGAGATAAGACATTGAGTTCATCCACAGATACTGCAGAACCCACAGATATCTTAATTTCCACAATGAAACAAATTGGTATCACAGATACAAGAGATGTCATGGACTCCTTAAACATTGCAGATAAGCAGCCTAGTCCTACAAGCACCATCATCATGAGAAGTAGCCATTCCAGTACCACAGACAGCCGTCCTGCTGATATCAAAACAACAGACTCTGACCTCATTGAGAAGAAAGTTTCTGAGTCTGTGACAGAGAAGATTTCAGAAACCTTCACAGTAAAGACTTCAGCAGAGTCACCTTTAACCACCACATTACCATCTCAGCTAGACTTCAGCATCCAAGCAGAACCAGCATCTCGATTTCAGACAGAGGATTCAGACAGCACTGTCTATGTACAGGTACCTGCCCATGTTCTTACTGTTATATACTGAATCGTTTGTTAACAAAATTGATGCCTTTTTATTTTAAACCAGTGTAGACTTCAATGCCAGATCATGTACCTTTTTGGTTGTTAGTTTCGATAGCTTTAATGTCATCCTTGACAAGCTCAAATAAGCTTCCAGGACAACAATATGTTACATGTTTGGTAAAAGTACACCCATTGATGACAGTCATATAATTTGAGACACTCTTGCTTACTTTTTTGCAGGTGGCTGATGATAGTATGGATGATGTGAACCATGGAGATACCCATGCTGTGGCTGCTCAGGTTAGCAAGGAGACGCTGCAGACAGCATTTTCAAGCCAATCTGAACAGCCCATGCCCAAACTAGATGCCATTACCGATTATGGAAACATCTCAGAAATTGGTGGCACATCTGTTGAAGCAGGTCCATTGTTGGACAGAGATGGTTCTCTTTTGAGCACTGCCATCACCAAGCCTTTGTGTTCCGTTGTTCTGGATACTGATGTTTCCAAACCCACTCAAGAGGGCCCAGTGTTGAATTCTATCCATTCTGCTTCTCAGCAGAATATAACAAAAGATCCTTCATTCCCAGCATTAGAAGATGATGACACCACTGAGAGGAAGGAGGGAGATGTAAATACATCAGTGGAGTCTCCTGTCGATGCTAAAGCAGATGTTTCCATTGACAATACAAATGTGTCAAGTCAGTTAGTCACAGAGGGTCAATGGACGGTTAAAATATCTGACAGAGATGTGAGAACAGAGGAGATGCTGCAAAATCAGGAAGCTGACATAAAGGAAGTGCCTGTTAGTAAATCTCTTTCTCACCAGCAAATTGATGGCTCTGGAAATCAAGACAGAGAAGAGAGACAAGAAACAGTAAACCTAAAGGACACAGACAGTAATGAACCAGATGCTGAACCTGCAAAAGCAGAAGACAGTAAGCCTTCAAAACCTTCCAGTACTGGCAAGACGAAAGAAAAGAAAAAGAAGAAATCTCAGAAGAAAGATGCAAAAGATGCAAAAATAGACATCTCTAAGTCTGAGCAAATGATTGCAGTCAGCTCTTTGGATCAGCACACAACTGGCACAACACTTCAGGACAGAGATAAACCACTGAGTTCATTCACAGATACTGCAGAACCCAAAGATATCTTAATTTCTACTACAAAACAAATTGGTATCGCAGATACAAGAGATGTCATGGTCTCCTTAAACATTACAGATAAGCAGCCTAGTCCTACAAGCACTATCATCATGAGTAGTATCCATTCCAGTACCACAGACATCCATCCTGCTGATTTCAAATCAACAGACACCATTGAGAAGAAAGTTTCTGAGTCTGTGACAGAGAGGATGTCAGAAACCTTCACAGTAGACACTACAGCAGAGTCACCTTTAACCACCACATTACCATCTCAGCTAGACTTCAGCATCCAAGCAGAAACAGCATCACAGGTTCAGACAGAGGATTCAGACAGCACTGTCTATGTACAGGTACCTGCCCATGTTCTTACTGTTATATACTGAATCATTTGTTTACAATATTGATGCCTTTTTATTTTTACCAAGTGTAGACTCCAATGCCAGGTCATGTACCTTTTTGGTTACTCGTTTTGCTAGCTTTAATGTCATCCTTGACAAGCTCAAATAAGCTTACTGGACAACAGTAAGCTGCATGTTTGGTAAAAGTACACCCATTGATGACAGCCATATAATTTGAGACACTCTTGCTTACTTTCTTGCAGGTGGATGATGATAGTATGGATGATGTGAACCATGGAGATACCCATGCTGTGGCTGCTCACGTTAGCAAGGAGAAGCTGCAGACAACATTATCAAGCCAATCTGAACAGCCCATGCCCAAACTAGATGCCATTACTGATTATGGAAACAACTCAGAAATTAGTGGCACATCTGTTGAAGCAGGTCCATTGTTGGACAGAGATGGTTCTACTTGTCCTGCTCCTCAGAGCACTGGCAGTAAAAAGAATTTGTTTTCTGTTGATCTGGACACGTTTTTTCCCAAAAGCACTCAAGAGAGACCAGTGTTGGATTCTGTGCATGCTGTTCCTCAAACAGAATGCTAAACCAAAAGATCCATTCTGCTCCGCAATTTTGAACATGAACCACACCACTGAAAGGAAGCGCAAGGGGATGTAAATTCATCAAGGTGGAGTATCCTATAGATACTAAAGCAGACATTTCAATTGACATTACAAATGTGTCAAGTCAGTTAGTCACAGAGGGTCAGTGGACAGCTAAATTATCTGATAGAGATGTGAGAACAGAGGAGATGCTGCAAAATCAGGAATTTGACATAAAGGAAGTTCCTGTTAGTAAATCTCTTTTCCACCAGCAAAGTGATGGCTCTGGAAATCAAGATAGAGAAGAGAGACAAGAAAACGTAAGCCTAAAGGACACAAACAGTAATGAACCAGATGCTGAACCTGCAAAAGCAGAAGACAGTAAACCTTCAAAGCCTTCCAGTACTGGCAAGATCAAAGACAAGAAAAAGAAGAAAACTCAGAAGAAAGATGAAAAAGATGCAAAAATAGACATCTCTAAGTCTGAGCAAATGATTGCAGTCAGCTCTTTAGATCAGCACACAACTAGCACAAGACTTCAGGACAGAGATAAAACACTGAGTTCATTCACAGATACTGCAGAACCCAAAGATATCTTAATTTCTGCAATGAAACAAATTGGTATCACAGATACTAGAGGTGTCATGGACTCCTTAAACATTACAGATAAGCAGCCTAGTCCTACAAGCACTACATTTCATGAGTAGTAGCATTTCCAGTACCAACAGAAAGCATCCTGCTGATAATCCCAAAAAACAAACCGACATCTGACATCATTGAGAAGACAAGTTCTTGAATCTGTGACAGAGAAAGTTCAGAAACTTCTTAGTAGCAGAATTACGCAGAGTCATCGATTAACCAACCACATTACCATGTCCAGCTAAGACTTCAGAATCCAAAGCAAAAAACCCAGCATCTCAAGTTCAGACAGAGATTTTTCCTCCAAGCCCTGTCTATGTACAGGTACCTGCCCATGTTCTTACTTTATATACTGAAATCATTGTTTTCAGAATGAATGGCTTTTTATTTTCCATCATTAAGGACTCTCCGCCAGGTAATACTCTTTTTGGATATTGGTTGAAAAGTTTTATACTTTACTCCTCTTTTACAAGCTCAAATAATAACCTTCATTGGTCAATAATAAGCTACGTGCGTAGTAAAAAGTACACCCCATCAGTGAAAAGTCATAGAAATTTGGGACAAATCTGAATGTCTGTCATATCCAGCTGACCATATATCTTTGAGGGATTATTTTGACAGCAGGAAACATTCAAAACGAAAACCTCCCCTTCCCTAGTGAATTAGTTAAATTCAGGGGCCGAGATTTTAAGGCTTAATGTGTGGGAAATATATCTTACAGACTTCTACCAGGAAGCAGCAAAAAATATTCAAGCTGGTTACACAGTTCTATTAGAACGTTGATGAAGATCGACAAATAAACCTGTTTTTCCTGGTCTTTGCATATTTTAACATTATAATATGAAGAAAAATTATTGCTAATAGATTCATTTACTAAGAGCAGTTTTTTTTTTTGCAGTTGTACAAAATAACCCTAGGTAAATCATCCACAACATGGGGACATTGTATTGAAACCTTCTGCAATCTACTACAGGACATTTTCAGAAACAGACTGATTTTTTTTATTTTTTTTATTTATTTATTTATTTATTTTTTAGATTTATTGAAACTCATATTATTGATAAAAATTGTCGTTGCAGGTGGCTGAAAGCCAGCAAGGAGCAAACTTCAATTAACATTATCAAACCAAGCTAACGCACATACCCCAACTAGATGCCCATCACGATGTTGACCCCCCCCAATCAAAGAAATTAGTGGCAGCTGTTGAAGCCGGGTCCCATGTGGGACAGAGATGGGTTCTCTCCTGAGGCACTGGCACTACAAGGCCTTGCGTTTCCGTTGTTCTGGATACTGATGTTTCCAAAACCCACTCAAGAGAGGGGCCCAGTGTAGATTTCCATCCTCGTTTCTCAGCAGAATATAAACAAAAGAATCTTCATTCCCAGCATTAGAAGATGTTTGACACCACTGAGGAGAAGGAGGGCGATGTAAATTACATCAGTGAGTCTCCTATAGATACTAAGCAGATGTTTACATTGTGACAATACAAAGGTGTCAAGTCAAGTTAGTTCAACAGAGGGTCAATGGACGGTTAAAATATCCGACAGATAGATGTGAGAACAGAGGAGATGCTGCAAATCAGGAATTTGACAAAAAGGTAAGAGCCTGTAGTAATCTCGTCCCACCAGCAAAGTGATGGCTCTGAAATCAGACAGGAAAGGGAGACAAGAAAACAGGAAGGCCCTAAAGGGACACAGACCAGTAATGACCAGATGCTGAACCTTGCAAAAAAAGCAGAAGACAGTAGCCTTTCAAAACCTTCCAGTACTGACAAGGACCAAAGAAAAAGAAAAAGAAAGAATCTCAGACACGAAAGATGAAAAAGATGCAAAAATAGACATTCTCTAAGTCTGAGCAAAATGATTTGCAGTTCAGATCTTTGGATCATCACACAAACTGGCACAAGGACTTTCAGGACAGAGATAAAACACTGAGTTCATCACGATACTGATAGAAACCAAGATATCTTAATTTCTACTACGAAAACAAATGGTATCGCAGATACAAGAGATGTCATGCGACTCCTTAAACATTGCAGATATCAGCCCCAGTCCTACAAGCACTATTTCATCATGATAGTAGGCCATTTCAGTACCACAGACAGACATCCTGCTGATATCAAATCACACAGACTCTGGACCCATGAGAAGAAAAGTTTTTCTAGTTGTGCACAGGGAAAGATGTCAGAAAACCCTTACAGTAGACACTACAGCAGAGTCACCTTACACCACATGTACCATCTCAGCTAGGACTCAGCATCCAAGCAGAAACATTTTTTTTTTTTGCATCACAAGTTAGCCAAGAAGGATTCAGAACAGCACTGTCTATGTGCAGGTTACCTTCCAATGTTTTACTGTATAAGTGGGCAAAAGTATTTAGTCAAGCCGCTGATTGTTCAAGTCTAATAACTTAGAAAAATTGAGGAGAGGTCTGTTAAATTTCATCCATGGGTACCACTTCAACTGTGAGAGACAAAAATTGAGAGGGATAACACAAAATCCAGGAAATCACATTGTAGGATTTTTAACAATTTAACTGTAAATCCATGCGTGGAAAATAAATATTTGGTCACCCACAAAACAAGGCAAGATTTCTGGCTTTCTCAACCGGACCTGTAAACTTCTCTTTAAGAAGCTCTTCTTGTCCTCACTTTTACCTGGTATTAATGGCACCTGTTGACCTCGTTAATCTGTATAAAAGGACACCCCCCCTGTCCACGCCTCAAAACAGTCAGACTCAAAGTCACCATTGGCCAAGACAAAGGAGCTTTGTCGAAGGACACCCAGGAAGAAAATTGTGAAACCTCCCCACCGGGGCTGGGAAGAGTGAATCTACAATAGGCAGAAGGTTGGTGTGAATCATCAACTTTGAGTGTGGGAGCAATGTAAGGATAATGGAAGACATTAACAAGGACATAGGATAATCTCCCTCGATTGGGGCCCCCTGCAAGGATTCATCCCATGGGTCAAATGATCATGAGAATTTGGTGAGGCAAAAAAATCCAGAACTTACATGGAGGGGACCTGAGGGAGTGACCGGCAGAGAGCTGGAACAAAAGTAACAAAGGGCTACCATCAGCTAACACACTACACTAGAGGGACTCAGATCCTGCAGTGCCAGGGGCATGTCCCATGCTAAAGCAGTACATGTCCAAGACCCTCTGAAGTTTGCCAGGAGAGATATGGATGAGCCAGTGCAGACTGGGAGAATATCATGTGGTCCAGATGAAACCAAAATAGAAACATTTTGGTTAAAATTCCTCACTTCATCGTGTTTGGAGGCCGCGTCCTTGCCTGAGTTCCCTAGCAAAAGAAACACATAACCTACTGTTTGTGAAGCATGGGAGTGGAAACATCATGCTTTGGGACTGTTTTTCTGCAAAGGGGACAGGACGACTGATCCGTGTTAAGGGAAGAATGAACGGGGCCATGTTTCATGAGATTTTTAGCCAAAACCTTCCATCAGTGAAAGCACTGAAGATGGAACGTGGCTGGGTCTTCCAGCATGACAATGATAACAAACACACCGCGCGGTCAACGAAGGAGTGGCTCCGTCAAAAGCATTTCAAGGTCCTGGAGTGGCCTAGCCAGTCTCCAGACCTCAGCCCCATAGAAAATTTGTGGATGAAGTTGAAAGTTCGTGTTGCCCAGCGACAGCCCCAAAACATCACTGTTCTAGAGGAGATCTGCATGGAGGAATGGGCCAAAATGCCATCTAGTGTGTGCCAACCTGGTGAAGACTTACAGGAAACGTTTGACCTCTGTCATTGCCAACAAAGGTTATGTAACAAAGTATTGAGTTGAACTTTTGTTATTGACCAAATACTTATTTTCCACCATAATTTAGAATTAAATTCCTAAAAAATTCTACAAAGTGATTTCCTGGATTTTTTTTCCTCATTTTGTCTCTGATAGTTGCATGATGACAATTACAGACCTCTCTCATCCTTTTAAGTAGGAGAACTTGCACAATCAGTGGCTGACTAAATAGTGTTTTGCCCCACTGTATACTAAATCATTTATGTACTGAATTGATATCTTTTTATTTTCCACCTCTAAAGCCAGGTCATTTCCTGTTCTGGATATTGGTTTTGATAGTTTTATCATCCTTGACAAGCTCAAATAATAACCTTCCTGGTCAATAATAAGCTACATGCTTAGTAAAAGTACACCCATCAGTGAAAGTCATACTATTTGGGGGACACTGAATGTCTGTCAAATCAGCTGACCATCTAATCTTTGAGGGATTATTTTGAACAGCAGGAAACATTCCAAAATGAAATACTATAAATTCTAATTGAAATGTTCATTTAGGCTTAGATTTAAGGGCTTGCATGTGTGAAATAAAAGTTACAGACTTCATACCAGGAGCAGAAAATGTGCAAGCTGGTTTAGACAGTTCCACAGAACGTTGGTGAGATGACCAAAATAACCTGTTTTTCCATGTTTATCATCCTCTTTGCATATTTTACATTTCTAATAAGTCAGAGAATGATGCTAATAAATTCATTTACTAACAGCTGTTTTTGGTTTTTGCAGTTGTACAAAATAATTCTCAGTAAATCATCCACAACATGACATTCTCATTGAACACTTCTGCAATCTACTAGACATTTTCAGACAGCCTGTTTTGATTTTGATTTTTTTTTTTTTTAAGATTTTTTTTTAAACTAATTTTTATGATAACATTGTCATTGCAGGTGGCTGATGATAGTGTGGATAATGTGGATCGTGGAGATAAACATACTGTTTCTGCTGAAGCCAGCAAGGAGAAACTGCAATTAACATTATCAAGCCAATCTGAGAAGCCCATACCCAAAGTAGATGCCATTAACGATTATGGAAACATCACAGAAATTAGTGGCATGCCTGTTAAAGCGGGTCCATTGTTAGACAGAGATAGTTCTGTTCCGAGCACTGGCATTACCAAGAATTTGTTTTCCATTGTTTTGGATACTGATGGGTCCAAAATCACTCAAGAGGGCCCAGTGTTGGATTCCATCCATTCTGCTTCTCAGCAGAATATAACAAAAGATTCTTCATTCCCAGCGTTAGAAGATGGTGACACCACTGAGAGGAAGGAGGGAGATGTAAAAACATCAGTGGAGTCTCCTATCGATGCTAAAGAAGATGTTTCCATTGACAATACAAATGTGTCAAGTCAGTTAGTCACAGAGGGTCAATGGACGGTTAAAATATCCGACAGAGATGTGAGAACAGAGGAGATGCTGCAAAATCAGGAATTTGACATAAAGGACATGCCTGTTAGTAAATCTATTTTCCTACAGCAAAGTGATGGCTCTGTAAATCAAGACAGAGAAGAGAGACAAGAAACAGTAAGCCTAAAGGACACAGACATTAATGAACCAGAAGCTGAACCTGCAAAAGCAGAAGACAGTAAGCCTTCAAAACCTTCCAGTACTGACAAGACCAAAGAAAAGAAAAAGAAGAAAACTCAGAAGAAAGATGAAAAAGAT
>JAJAGP010004312.1:38002-52380 GCA_025084515.1 Ancistrus triradiatus | reverse complement strand
TAACTCAGGCAACGTCAGTACAGTTGAAGGTGATTGCAGCAGAGCTCTAAATTCTCTATTCAATACACATACAGTGGGGGAATAAAGTATTTGGTCAGCCACTGATTGTGCAAGTTCTCCTACTTAGAAAGACGAGAGAGGTCTGTAATTTTCATCATAGGTACACTTCAACTATGAGAGACTAAATGAGAAAAACAACAAAAGTTCAACTCAATACTTGTAACATAACCTTTGTTGGCAATAACAGAGGTCAAACGTTTCCTGTAAGTCTTCACCAGGTTTGCACACACTGTAGCTGGTATTCTGGCCCATTCCTCCATTCAGATCTCCTCTAGAGCAGTGATGTTTTGGGGCAACACGGACTTTCAACTCCCTCCACACATTTTCTATGGGGTTGAGGTCTGGAGACTGGCTTGGCCAATCCAGGACCTTGAAATGCTTTTTACGGAGCCACTCCTTCGTTGCCCGAGCATTGTGTTTGGGATCACTGTCATGCTGGAAGACCCAGCCACGTTCCATCTTCAATGCTCTCACTGATGGAAGGAGGTTTTGGCTTAAAATCTCACGATACATGGCCCCGTTCATTCTTCCCTCAACACTGATCAGTTGTCCTGTCAAAAATCAGCCCCAAAGCATGTTTCCACAGCCATGCTTCACAGTTTGTCTCTCATAGTTGAAATGTACCTATGATGAAAATTACAGGCCTCTCTCATCTTTCTAAGTAGGAGAACTTGCACAATCAGTGGCTGACTAAATACTTTTTTGCCCCACTGTAAGCGTTTCCCTGAAGGGATGGTAGAAGGGCACTTTTGTCTAGCTCTAAACAGAAATGGGCACTGTCAGCTCTGAGTAATAATGGGACTTTCTTTAGCTCCTATTTAAAGGTAGGGTCTGTTCTCAGAGCACAGGAACCCTGAGTGATGTAAGTTTGCGGCGATTGGTCAAGATGTAGGGATGCAAGTGTTTAGTAATTGGTCAGGATCAGGGTTTCTCAATCCTGGTCCTGTAGCCCCAACGCTCTGCACATTTTAGTGTTGCCCCCAACACACCTGATCCAATTACTAAGCTCATTGACAAGCCCAGTACTGAGTTAAAGTAGAAGAACAGTAAGAAAAGCTCTCAAATGTCACCAAAAATGTGTAAAAGTTAAGCATGACAAAACGTCAGCATGAACTGTGACTGACTGATAAATATTTTTCAGTATAGAACTGAAAAGTATAGAAGTCATTTATAGAACTGGTAAAGAATTGTTAGATTAATTTAAGTCGAAAGTGTTTGTCTTTCTAATGATTTAAATGAACATCAGAACTAATGCAGCACATTCAATGGGTTCACCAACTGAGAAGGACATAGTACTTACTTTCCTCTAAGCTATCTGAACTGCTCACGCTATCGGACGGGGCCAGGCCGTGTCTCTGCAGTCGTTTCCGGATACTGAAACGGCTTTTCCTGGTCTTCCCATAGCCCTTCATCTTGGGCTGCTCCACCAACTCTTTGCTTGAGCTATTTCCATTGCTTGGGGATGAACTCTCTGTAGGAGAAGCCATGGTACTTGAGACCTCTGTTGCATTCTGCAATAGTGGATAGAAACATTACTTTGTAGAGCTCCCTGACCAACGATTGTACAACATCAGAGCTAGCTGGCACGTAACTGAACTGTAAAAGCACGTTCAAGCTGACTGAGAAAATGCCAAGATGTGCAAAGCTGTCAACTAAGCCTACTTTGAAGAACCTAAAATATAAAACATATTCTGGTTTGTCTGTTAGCGTAGTGTCCAGAGGCTGGAGGCGCTACCAGGAGACAGGCCAGTACACCAGGAGACGTGGAGGAAGCCGTAGGAGGGCAACAACCCAGCAGCAGGACCACTACCTCTGCCTTTGTGCAAGGAGGAAAAGGAGGAGCACTGCCAGAGCCCTGCAAAATGACCTCCAGCAGGCCACAAATGTGCATGTGTCTGCACAAACGGTTAGAAACTGACTCCATGAGGATGGTATGAGGGCCCGATGTCCACAGATGGGGGTTGTGCTCACAGCCCAACACCGTGCAGGACGCTTGGCATTTTCCAGAGAACACCAGGATTGGCAAATTCGCGACTGACGCCCTGTGCTCTTCACAGATGAAAGCAGGTTCACACTGAGCACGTGTGACAGACGTTACAGAGTCTAGAGACGCCGTGGAGAGCGATCTGCTGCCTGCAACATCCATCAGCATGACCGGTTTGGCAGTGGGTCAGTAATGGTGTGGGGTGGCATTTCTTCGGAGGGCCACACAGCCTACATGTGCCAGAGGTAGCCTGACTGCCATTAAATACCGAGATGAGATCCTCAGACACCTTGTGAGACCATATGCTGGTGCGGTTGGCCCTGGGTTCCTCCTAATGCAGGACAATGCTAGACCTCACGTGGCTAGAGTGTGTCAGCAGTTCCTGCAAGATGAAGGCATTGAAGCTATGGACTGGCCCGCCCGTTCCCCAGACCTGATCCGATTGAGTACATCTGGGACATCATGTCTCGCTCCATTAACCAACGTCACGTTGCACCACAGACTGTCCAGGAGTTGGCGAATGCTTTAGTCTAGGTCTGGGAGGAGATCCCTCAGGAGACCATCCACCACCTCATCAGGAGCATGCCCAGGTGTTGTGGGGAGGTCATACAGGCACGTGGAGACCACACACAATACTGAGCCTCATTTTGACTTGTTTTAAGGACATTACATCAAAGTTGGATCAGCCTGTAGTGTGTTTTTCCAAATCCAGGCCTCCATTGGTGAATAAATTTGATTCCCATTGATGATTTTTGTGTGATTTTGTTGGCAGCACATTCAACTTTGTACAGAACAAAGTATTCAATGAGAATGTTTCATTCATATATATATATATATATATAGAGAGAGAGAGAGAGAGCGAGAGAGAGAGAGAGAGAGGAGAGAGAGAGAGAGAGAAGAAAAGAAAGCAATGCACTGATCAGCCAAAAGATTACATCCACTGATAAGTGAAGTGAATACCACTGTAGATGCACTTAATAATCACAATCTGTTTTCTGCAGTTATCTGATTATACAAGTAGTCACGTAAACACCATAAACCAATTTCTCATATCAGGTAAAGGTCTAGAAATCAGATTGTAATAGTTTGTCTCGGTCCGGGAAGCTGCTAGTTGCCAGGTTCAGTTATTCTATGCATCTTTGGGCTTCTTCTTCTAAGTTTTTGTTTCTAATGCAGCATATGCTCAAGGAAATTAAGAATGTGAATAAAATAATAACAATAATAATAATCATAATCATAATAATAAATATAATAAAATAATAATACGTTGGTAGTTCGTGTCACATCGATCTGTGAGATCTTCGGCTGGTTGCAAAGTAAAAATCCAATTGCCTGAGTTAATTTTACTGTGTACCATCCCAGTGCTCAAACATGCGCCATTCAGTTGCCTTGCTGCTACTTTTCGCTAAGGCAGCAACACCTATGGTCTGTGTAGGATATGATCAAAATAAGTACATGTCTAACACAGTTGTTCCCCAAAATATTCTTATCTATAAAAGTGGGCACTGCAGAAGATGTCTGGTGAACCACTGGACTAAGTCATTCTAAATGTTGATCACCTCTGAGTTGAGAGTCCTTGTCACACTCCCAACGTCAGTCAGCCGATGCTCTTGATCGTCCCAACGGCCATATGCCAAGTCAATTCCTCCCACGAAGGCCACTGATTGGTCAATAACCACAATCTTTTCATGATGAGCCCATAGATAGACCGAGGAAGACACATGGTCAGGATGTCTCATCACCTGAAATAAAGAAAATCATCATTTCCTCAGATTCACTTTGTCCTTTCCTTTTTTCTTTCAACCAGTGTTGATTTTACCTTGATATTAGGGTGGAGCTGATGCAGTGTCCTTTTGCTGTATCCACTGTTAATCCCAAGAGCCAGTTCCACTTCCTTATACAGTAACACAAATATCCGCACTCCTTTTTGCTGTAAAGCAAGATCAATGTCAGAATTTCTTAAAGATTTGCATTTCAATTTTAAATATTTATTTGAATGTTGACATTTTTTTAATAGCTTATCATTTTTCTAATCGTTAGCAAATAATTATAAAGTAACTAGGTCACAGTCAATCGTAGTGCTGGGCAGTATGACCAAACATTTGTATCACTTTTTTTTCACTATATTTTTGGGGCTTTTATACAGGTTTATGGCTTATTCTACTGTCAGGAGTACATAGAATTAAAAAAAACTACATTTTCATCATGTATGTAATGAAGGCTTTGATTACAATAGGGTGTACTTCTCCCCAACAAAATTCATACCGTAAGGGGAATTAAAATCGGTGTACTGGATGAACCGGCGTAAGACCCAGTACTAGTCAATTGCAAACCCGAAACATTAGCGGCGTTGTAGTAACTTACTGCTTTGCGCCTCAGAATGCAGTCAAGGCGCCAGCGATTGCCTTCAACAACAGGCCTTTTCAGGAAAATCTCAGGACTCAACCTACACAGCCAAAGCATGAGCAATCTTAGTAAATGAATTTTGACTACAATGATTATACTATATAATATGCACAAGCAAACACTAAAAATACTACAGAAACACTGTCTGTCAATCACAACTGCATGTTAATTCACACAGTGAGGGATTTATGCAGCCACCTTCTGAGGATTGTTCCCTCTTGCACATGTGTTTCATATGACAGTGTTCATACAGCCTGTGGTCTAACATTTCACAGTATACAGTGGAACCTCGGAATTCTACCTTAACTGGTCCTAGAAGGCCATTCGAACTCTGAGTCGAAATCAAATTTCCCCATAAGAAGTAATGTAAGTAGGATTAATCCGTTCCCAACACCCAAATAATTACCTATATCCATGGATTTAATCATGTAATTAATGATTAAAACCATGAAATACAGCAAATGAATGTAATACAATAATAATAATCAATATACACATGAAATATGTGAAATGTAAAGACATGAAACAAGTGAAAATTAAGTGGAACTTAATAGCCACTGAGACACAGGTTCAGCACGTCTTATCACTGGGATAGTGGCGCCGAGACTAAGGGGAAGTCTGAAATTACACCAGTGACCTGATAAAATAAACATATACATAATATAATAATAAAACAATATAATATAATATGCCCGTGATTGCACCCTAGTTCTTTTGGGTTTTATGGCCATTGGCACACTGTATCGGTGCATTATCGCCACCGATAATATGTCATCTTTAGAAGATCGCACCATTTAGTGTTTTATTTAGAGCGCCAATGTTTGAAGCCGGAAATTCTGTTCGAACTTGGGGGCAAAAAATTTTCAAAGTGCCCGTTCAATGTCTGAATTGTTCACGTGATGAGGCGTTTGAATTCAGAGATTCTACTGTATTTAGTGCAGTGGTAGCGCAGCAGTTTAGCTACTGGACTGTTAACCAGAGAGCAAGGCCGATAACCATCAATTCATTTGACTTCAGCTAAGATTTTATTAGTTGTACATCACTCAGGATACTATGGATCTGCTACATTCTGTAAATGTATCTGTTCTGTGAGAACAGATCCTGGATGTCTGACTTTTTCTCTACCATTTTGGCCTTTCAATTAAAAATGTTCTTTGCCTGACATCTACATATCATTCGTTCTAGCATGGTGCAAAATGTGCATCAGACCATTAACTACCCTCCAGTCGTATGAATTTAAACACATAATCAGAACATAAATATTAGTCTGTTGCCAATGACGGCATATTGTATGCCCAACCTTATAAACTGCAAATGACATGTTCATAAAGGACAAACTGCTAATTAGATCAACTGTGGTAGCCTAGCAGGTAAGGTCCTGGACTCTGGACCAGAAGGTCCAGGGTTCAAATCCCACCTCTGCCAAGCTGCCACTGTTGGGTCCTTGAGCAAGACCCTTAACCCACAATTGGATTGTAAGACTGTATCAATTGTAAGTCGCTCTGGATAAGAGCGTCTGCTAAATGCTGTAAATGTAAAGTATTATTATGTGCTAACCTACTTTTCCTGCAGACTCCTTTAGTAAATTAGCAGTTTTACAGGTATAATCAAGCGTTACTACATTTTTAAAGTAGCACAAAAGTCCCCACAAAACCCCAACGTTTTTGTTCTTCACACATAAGCACTTATACAGTCAGATGTGTTCACACATACCACCAATCAGTGATGAAGATCTCCTCCTCTGCTTGCTCCAGTGCATTAGCAACGTCCTCCATGTATGTTTTTCCATTTACATACCTAAAGCACAAAATGCAACAAATATGCACACGTTCACTAGCAGTGTTGTTTGGCTTCATAGATCACATGCTGCATAATAAGCCTTGATTTCATTTGTAAATTCAAAACTGCATTGATCACTGCACTGACTGTAAAATGGAAAAGAATATATAGACACTTCACTTTTAATATACTATATTATATACAATGTTAAATGAAATAAGGCAACAAAATCTGAATGGAGGCAAATTGTAATCAATTTAATGGTTTCTGCCAACTAAACTGTTGAACTACAAAACAAAATACCATTTTACACTATATACATATACATTACATCTTACTCATACTCTGGCAATATCAGTCAGCCGTACTTGTTTATATACAAGCCAAATATTTCTCATTTAGGACTGAATCTATTTTTCAATATTTAACAAATCTGAATTGCCTCTATACTATACTACACACTCTCTATTGAACAAGTGACAGAAAGGCTGACAAATGGGACTTAAAGAAGCTCTGGTCTTGACTAAGAAGAAATATCTGTGTTACACGATTAGTGCATTAACTCCAGAGTCTTAAGTATCACATTCCTGTGTGGGGTCAGGGGAGAATCGTAGCTGCTGTATCACTTTCTCTCCTATTCTCTCAGGTTACTCCAGCAAAACCACCTCTGCATACTCAAGCAGCCCAAGGACTAGGACCTACCACCATGTTACTTCTTACTGCTGCTAATGATAACACTTGTTAATGTAGGAGTATGCTCTAGTATATCTGCCTCACTGAACAATGGTAAGCTATGGCAAATAAATTACTATGTCATATAGAAGGATTATTCCTTATCCAGTTTATGGCCACTATATGTAACTAGATTAAATGCAAACTGGATTTTAATTTGGTCTTTTTCAGTTATATTTGTGGGAGGATGGAATGATAGCAGTGGAAAGGAAGCAAATAGTTTTGGTTATCTAACAAGGCTGTCCTGTGATATTACCGTATTTAGAAGTTGTATTTGAAATCAAAATGGAATGTGTGTGGAACAGTACATAAAAACTAAGCAAGGCTGAAGCAAACAGTTGAAAAATCTTAAACATTTGGGTAAGGGAACAGTAGTACATATAGATAAAATACTAATACTTAGTGTATATATATATATATATATATATATATATATATATATATATATATATATATATATATACACTAAGTACAGTGGGGAAAAAAGTATTTAGTCAGCCACTGATTGTGCAAGTTCTCCTACTTAGAAAGTTGAGAGAGATCTGTAATTTTCATCATAGGTACACTTCAACTATGAGAGACAAAATCACATTGTAGGATTTTTAAAGAATTTAATTGTAAATCATGGTGGAAAATAAGTATTTGGTCACCCACAAACAAACACAGACCTGTAACTTCTTCTGTCCTCCACTCGTTACCTGTATTAATGGCCCCTGTTTGACCTCGTTATCCGTATAAAAGACACCTGTCCTCAGCCTCAAAAAGTCAGACTCCAAACTCAACCATGGCCAAGACCAAAGAGCTGTTGAAGGACACCAGGAAGAAAATTGTAGACCTGCACCAGGCCAGGAAGAGTGAATCTACAATAGGCAAACGGGTTGGTGTGAATAAATCAACTGTGGGAGCAATTGTAAGAAAATGACAGACATACAAGGCCATTGATAATCTCCCTCAATCTGGGGCCCCACGCAAGATCTCATCCTGTGGGGTCAAAATGATCATGAGAACGGTGAGCAAAAATCCCAGACCTGATGAATGACCTGCAGAGAGCTGGGACCAAAGTAACAAGGCTACCATCAGTAACGCACTACGCCGAGAGGGACTCAGATCCTGCAGTGCCAGGCGTGCCCCCCTGCTTAAGCCAGTACATGTCCAGGCCCATCTGAAGTTTGCCAGAGAGCATATGGATGATCCACGAAGAGGATTGGGAGAATATCATGTGGTCAGATGAAACCAAAATAGAAATTTTTGGTAAAAACTCAACTCGTCGTGTTTGGAGGAAGAAGAATGCTGAGTTGCATCCCAAGAACACCATACCTACTGTGAAGCATGGCTGTGGAAACATCATGTTTGGTGCTGTTTTTGACAGTTGAAAGTCCATGTTGCCCCGAAACATCACTGCTCTAGAGGAGATCTGCATGGAGGAATGGGCCAAAATACCAGCTACAGTGTGTGCAAATCTGGTGAAGACTTACAGGAAACGTTTGACCTCTGTCATTGCCAACGAAGGATATGTTACTAAGTATTGAGTTGAACCAAATTTATTGACCAAATACTTATTTTCCACCATAATTTACAATTAAATTCTTTAAAAATCCAACAATGTGATTTCCTGGATTTTTTTCTCATTTTGTCTCTGATAGTTGAAGTGTACCTATGATGAAAATTACAGATCTCTTTCATCTTTCTAAGTAAGAGAACGTAGAAAGTCAGTATATATTAAACTCCTTGGTTTAGGATAAATTCAACTAACAATACAACTGTCGGAACATATCACCATTGTAAATTGTGGTCTACCTGTATTGTCTTTAATTTATTACAGTCAATATATTATTATATTTTCTTTAACTATGTTCTCTTTTTCTCATTTTTATATTTAGCTTCTGTTTATTTAAACTATTACTATAAACTTATTAATTAGGTAACCTTCTTATATAAAATATCTAGGCATCCCTTTTTGAGTCTTGCTCTCCCCAGTGTTTCTTCCTTACAACATTTTTCCTCTCCAGTTGCCCCAAGCTTGCTCTGTTAGGGCTTTGGGCCTAAGTGTTTGTAAAACTGCTTTGAGACAATACTCCGCTTTAAAAAGCATTTTAAAATTTGCTTCCAATAATTACTATATAGCCACAGTAAGCTTGTTGCCCCAATACACAAAAGCATAGTCTTGACAAACAGGAGTTATCTTTGTATTTGTTCCCAAAGCTGAAACTCACCATTTAGAAGGAATGTTTTCCTGTTCATTGGCAAAAGAACCGAAACGATGGTCCTTAAGGAAGTCACTGCCATGCTTGCGGATAAAGTCATCGATGGCCTGGCCCCACCAGCGAGCATTACGGTAGCTAGAGAACTTCAGAACCAAGTTCCTGTGAAGGTATTTAAAAGCTCATACACATTTCCTATATAAACTACCTTAACTGGATTATGCAGCACGACTATAAAATGCAGACCTGCACAGGCTGTCAACACGAACGCCATGCTTAGTCTCAGTGTCTTTGGAGTCCATTTTGACAGAGAACTCTTTGTCCACCAGAAGGACGAAGGAGATGGCCCCGGAGTCAGGCTTCATGTAGAGAAGGAAGGAGTCCTTTACCACCAACCATCTACAGGGAGCGACATGACAAGCATAATGATGTCCAGCCCATGCCAAATTGATTTGCAGCTGTGTTTTGTGCTCATGGAGGTATTAATGCTATTAGGTACATTTCAGTCACAGGTGACTCATTTTTTGTCTGGTGAGCTTAGTTCACAGGATTTATTTCCTCTAAATTTAGAAAAGCTAAACTACATTAAACAAGCTTGAAAAAAAATCTCAATTCATGAAAAAACTTAATGCACAATGGAGGACTTTTCTGTCAGCAGTGCCAGCTTGGTTTTTCCAGAAACTTTCTATTCTATCTATTATACATAAAAGCACATTTACCAAAAACAGCCCATGTCAATTCTAAGGATTTAAAAGCAAATAAAATTGCTGCTTGAACCATAAAACCATAAACAGTGGCAGAATTCAGCTTTAAAAATGCAATAAATTCCAAGAGAAATGTTAAACAGAGTAATTTAATTGCTGCATGAGAAGAAAATTAATGTTAATATGGAAAAATGTCATATATAAGCAGGTATGCAGTACATTAGAAATCTAACTAACCGTTTTGACCAGCGGTAGCACATTTTGCCTTGGCCACAGCAGTTGAGCCCAGGAATACGACGGCCCCCTGACCTTTTGTAAACCATGCCCTCTCTGAAGAGCAAATAGGGTATGAGAACAACGATTAACAATGTAGCTCTTGATCATTACATACAGTATACATTGATTTCTCAATCAACAATGTTGTACTCAGGCCTGGGCGATACAATTATAGCGATATGTACCGTGACAGACACGTCATCAACAGCAATAAGAAAACTGCTTGAAAGAATACTCAACCTTTTGGCTTAATTTAATGACATGCAAAGTTAACCCAGTCCAAAGCAGCTTGATCAAAAATGGTCATTTTGGAAAGGGAGCAGCCAAGAAACCACTTTTTGGAAGGGACACAGGGTGAAACATCTAAGATATGCTAAAGCTCCCAAATACTGGGAAGAAAATCAGTGGAAGAGAGTATTATGGAGTATCAAAACCAAGTTTTCAAATTTGGGTCCAGTCGTTGACAATACGTTACATATGATCATTATACCATTGCTAAAGCATCAACTCTAATGTTGGCTTAAGACTTTTGCACAGTAATGCAGCAATCATTAAAATAATTTTGTTACTATATGAAGTTATCCCAGATGGAAATTAAGCTCTATGATACTTCTTTAACCACTGGAAAAAGTTCATGCTTTGTTGTATTAACAGTAACAGTCGGTGATAATATTGTTATCCCGATAATTCTTCTAATTTTATTTATTTATCAGCCCAAGCCTAGTTGTTCTTCAATAATCAAGGAGTTCAAAAGGTTCTTACAGGCCTTTGGGTCCCAAATCATGAATGAATGACAACGGACTCACATCAATGAACTCCATCTAAGACCAGAAATAAGACCAGAAAATTAGGCATTTACTAGTATAGCATGCAATAATGGGTACTAAATTACCATAGAAATACAAATCCAAAGACAGGACTCACTGTAGCATGGTAGTTCCGATATAATGGCATTTTTAGCAGCTTGTTCAAGTAATCCTCCAATTGTCGCTGTTAAAAGAATCACATTGCAAACATAAGTGTGGTAAAGGAGGGGTTATACCATGCTAGTTTAGGTTACTATTCAAACTCCCGAAGAGACAAAACATCTGCTTGGCTCAACAACAGCACATATTTCCAACAACAGCAGAAATCTATTTGGCTTAACAATTGCCAGATATTTCCACCAGCATCCTCAGACTGTGTTCCTGAGCTTTAGCCTATTCTTTTTCTGGGTGCACAATTCAGCTTGAGTTTGTGGTTGCCGATTTCTGTGATCTTCCTGTTCCATCAAAAGAACGGAGATCCAGTGAGCTTCCTGGCCAATTAAATTATCGCAGCGTTCAATAATTCTCATTGACACATTTGGCCCTATTCACTCTACAATCTGTGCTGTGTTCTATTTGGGCATTTAAGCACCATAGGCAAGATGGACATCCAGAGACAAAGAAGATAAAATGTCAACCAACAGTTCAACTTCATTAAAGCTGAAACATCTCATTACATGAGTGACCAACCTCCTGATTACACAACATCCTAAAAACAGGAGAAGAGAGGTTTCATGAGGGCTCTGTAGAGTTTCAGTAATCTATAACTGGCATTGAAGGTCTCTTATGAAAAGCTTTGCATAAATGTTGTGGATATTCATTTTTCAGTCTGTCATTAACTGCTTGACTTAACTGCTACCCTTGTTGCACTCAGTGAGTGAGATAACATGCACTTAATAATCTGATAACTGCAGAAAATCCGATTTTGTCAATAATCCAATCAAACAAAATGCATGCACTTGATTAATCAGATAATGGGAAACCTCCGGGTTTACATGACTCAGCCAGTAATCGGATTCCACCTTTCCAACCAGCCAATAATCTCACAGAAAGATGTGATGTAAACTACAAACTTTAATATTAAATAATCAAGTTATTCATTTTCTCGAGTATATACTGCGTTTCAGAGTCTCCACCAAGTCCTTAATAGCTGTTCCGTGGCGCGTTTAAATCAGGGGTTGCCAGATCCAGTGAGGAAAAAAAACATTGAAGTCCAATGGAAAAAGATGCCAAATAAAGTCAAGGTCTTTAGAAATACGCGGACCTGAAACCATAAGGGAAGGCTTGCACACATGATAATAACAGACTGATAACACCGATTATAACCATGTAGCTGGTATACATGCTATGAGTCATCTGACTACTGGGATAAAATCTTGCTCTCATGACCACATTTCTTAATCTGATTTCTACATCGGAGTATGCTGTATACATGACCACTTGATAACTAGATGACTGCAGAAATCCAACTATGATCGGATTATTAAGTGCATGTAAACGCACTCAGTTATGGCATCCTGGTTTATGTAGCTGCTTACTGACCAGAAAGATGAGGGTTCATGTCCCATCACTGTCAATCTACCAATGTTGTGCTCTTGAGCAAAGACCTTAACTGCTTATATTGTATGTAGGATTTTATCAGCTGTATATTGCTGCTATTCATGTACTGACCAAGCAAGTTTAGGCATCCAAGTCCCTCTGCATAAGAGTGTTCTTTAAATGTATGTTTGAATCATTTCACTTTCACTATGTGTAAAATCTGGAAGCAAGACCTGTCATTGGCCAATGCTTCTAGGCCACAGTTACTTAAGTTCCTGTCTGTTTGGATTTTGTCCGTTTTCTATAAACTTGTTGCAACAGACAGACAAATTTGGCCACTTCCTTTGAAGAGTGTCCTTTTGCCTTACCATTTTTGGTCCACTTTTACTAATATAGCAGGCCTTATCCAGAGCGATTTACATTTAAGACTGTGCAAGTAAAGTCTTGCTCAAGGGCGCAACGCTGGTGGCTTGACAGGGCAAGGATATGAACTTGCAGCCTAGTAAGTAGTCCTGTGGAGTGGACTGTGGTGGCTCAGATGAGGTACCAAACCACTCCCCGTAGGCTCCAGGGTCCCAGCGCTGCCAAGGTGCCACTGTTGGACACTTAAGCAAGGCCCTTAACCCACAATTGTTTGGACTGTACCTTGGTGTAGGTCAGTTGTACGTCACTCTGGATAAGAGTGTTGCCAAATGACTAAATGTAATGTAAATGTAGTCTAGAGCCGATCACTAAAACAACACTGTCTCCTTTGGTCATGCACATATGTGAATATATTATTTATGTGCATAGCACGCTGCTGCAACAGCCATGCGTCAAGTCAGTCAAGTAGAAAACATGAAAGTGTTGAAGTCAATCAGATACGCATGGTTGACAAGCCTCAAAGTAAGAGAGCTGATTAAAGACAGAAGTTACTAAACAGGTCGATGTTTGTTAACAGGGAGGTTATGAAATAATGGAGATCTATCGGAGTTAAATGAGAAGTGAAAAAATAAAAAACGAAAGGAAAATTGTTTAAGTTAAAAGTTGAGGCAAGCTGACAGATACTATTTACCGACCTCAGCCTCAGTTCATTGGTTTATGTCTTTATTTCCTATTACTGAAGTTGGGAAGCCATTTTATATTGTTCCCATGGTGTGCAGACAGCATTTTGCATTGTGTCCAGAATAGAGATGCATCAGACAGAAAGAAAATATGAATCGGCCCATGATGAAAAAAATCGGAATTGGCCAGTAAAATTGCATTCGGAGCATCTCTACTCCAGATTGTATGGATGCCATTTTGTATTCTTATGTGCTCCATACTGACACACTCACTCTGGACCTTCCTTATAATTATGAATATCTCAGGTACACAGGTCATTCAGTACACTCCGGTGTACTGAATGACCTGTGTACCTGAGATATTCATAATTATAAGGAAGGTCCTTCCCCATTGGGACCTTCAGTGGCTCTGCATCTTGCGTCTTCTCCAAGTGCCCAGTTTGACTACACTGTTGCTAGATACAACCAGTTTTTTTTTGTCCTGGGAGCTTAAAATGACTCACACATATTTATGTGATTCAAAACAGATGAGAAATGAAGTGTGACATTCAAACCCACCTTCCGGCTGGATACTTGTTCCTCCCTGGCTAGTTCATCCCCTCCTCCACGTGGCAGAGTGGGCATCTGACGAGTGTGTCTGACGGTTTGTCTTCGCTCTGTGTGGCTGGTGTGTGAAAAAAAAATTAGGACAAAGAGAAAAAAGACAAACGGAATAGATATGATGTAAGAAAACTGAAGTTTGATTGAACTCACGTCCGAGTGGGTAGAGGAATCTTTAAGAAGGTCTTATAAGCGCGTAACTCTCTGTGGAGCTCCATGAAATGCTTCTCTTTTCTTTTTACTATCCA
>JAJAGP010004312.1:0-37902 GCA_025084515.1 Ancistrus triradiatus | reverse complement strand
AACAGACTGATAACACCGATTATAACCATGTAGCTGGTATACATGCTATGAGTCATCTGACTACTGGGATAAAATCTTGCTCTCATGACCACATTTCTTAATCTGATTTCTACATCGGAGTATGCTGTATACATGACCACTTGATAACTAGATGACTGCAGAAATCCAACTATGATTGGACTAAGTGCATGTAAACGCACTCAGTTATGGCATTCTGGTTTATGTAGCTGCTTACTGACCAGGGTTCATGTCCATCACTGTCAATCTACCAATGTTGTGCTCTTGAGCAAAGACCTTAACTGCTTATATTGTATGTAGGATTTTATCAGCTGCTATTCATGTACTGACCAAGCAAGTTTAGGCATCCAAGTCCCTCTGCATAAGAGTGTTCTTTAAATGTATGTTTGAATCATTTCGCTTTCACTATGTGTAAAATCTGGAAGCAAGACCTGTCATTGGCCAATGCTTTTAGGCCACAGTTACTTAAGTTCCTGTCTGTTTGGATTTTGTCCGTTTTCTATAAACTTGTTGCAACAGACAGACAAATTTAGCCACTTCCTTTAAAGACTGTCCTTTTGCCTTACCATTTTTGGTCCACTTTTACTAATATAGCAGGCACCCTTATCCAGAGCGATTTACATTTACGACTGTGCAAGTAAAGTCTTGCTCAAGGGCGCAACACTGGTGGCTTGACAGAGCAAGGATATGAACTTGCAGCCTCGTAAGTAGTCCTGTGGAGTGGACTGAGGTGGCTCAGATCAGGTACCAAACCACTCCCCGTAGGCTCCAGGGTCCCAGCGCTGCCAAGCTGCCACTGTTGGACACTTAAGCAAGGCCCTTAACCCACAATTGTTTGGACTGTACCTTGGTGTAGATCAGCTGTACGTCACTCTGGATAAGAGTGTTGCCAAATGACAAAATGTAAATGTAATGTAAATGTAGTCTAGGGCCGATCACTAAAACAACACTGTCTCGTTTGGTGATGCACATATGTGAATATATTATTTATGTGCATATCACGCTGCTGCAACAGCCATGCGTCAAGTCAGTCAAGTAGAAAACATGAAAGTGTTGAAGTCAATCAGATACGCATGGTTGACAAGCCTCAAAGTAACTAAACAGGTCGATGTTTGTTAACAGGGAGGTTATGAAATAATGGAGATCTATCGGAGTTAAATGAGAAGTGAAAAAATAAAAAACGAAAGGAAAATTGTTTAAGTTAAAAGTTGAGGCAAGCTGACAGATACGATTTACCGACCTCAGCCTCAGTTCATTGGTTTATGTCTTTATTTCCTATTACTGAAGTTGGGAAGCCATTTTATATTGTTCCCATGGTGTGCAGACAGCGTTTTGCATTGTGTCCAGAATAAAGATGCATCAGACAGAAAGAAAATATGAATCGGCCCATGATGTATTTAAAAAAATCGGAATTGGCCAGTAAAATTGCATTCGGAGCATCTCTACTCCAGATTGTATGGATGCCATTTTGTATTCTTATGTGCTCCATACTGACACACTCATTCTGGAACTTCCTTATAATTATGAATATCTCAGGTACACAGGTCATTCAGTACACCGGAGTGTACTGAATGACCTGTGTACCTGAGATATTTATAATTATAAGGAAGGTTCTTCACCATTGGGACCTTCAGTGGCTCTGCATCTTGTGTCTTCTCCAAGTGCCCAGTTTGACTACACTGTTGCTAGATATAACCAGTTTTTTTTGTCCTGGGAGCTTAAAATGACTCACACATTTTTATGTGATTCAAAACAGATGAGAAATGAAGTGTGACATTCAAACCCACCTTCCGGCTGGATACTTGTTCCTCCCTGGCTAGTTCATCCCCTCCTCCACGTGGCAGAGTGGGCATCTGACGAGTGTGTCTGACGGTTTGTCTTCGCTCTGTGTGGCTGGTGTGTGAAAAAAAAATTAGGACAAAGAGAAAAAAGACAAACGGAATAGATATGATGTAAGAAAACTGAAGTTTGATTGGACTCACGTCCGAGTGGGTAGAGGAATCTTTAAGAAGGTCTTATAAGCGCGTAACTCTCTGTGGAGCTCCATGAAATGCTTCTCTTTTCTTTTTACTATCCACGCAAAATTCCCATTGCCTCAACTCATCCTGAAACTGGCAGGAAGCCTTCTTCTGGAAGAAGAGATCATTTTATCCAATTCATTAAAGAACCCATATTCATCTTCTCCCTTGACAACCACATTATTAGTGTGGTTTCCTAATATTGCGTCACACTATGGTTATCCGATTCTGAACATTCCGAATTTTCGATGCGTATCAACTGCCGCAATTTTTGAGAATATCGACGACCCCCCCCTTCGTGCATTGCTTCCGGTCCTCGGTCGGGAATGGTGGTCTTGTATATGGCTTTTTCCCGGTCGGACTTTGGGGGGCCCCTGTAAAGTCCCAAATTTTCCCATAGGAAATGGAATGGGCCCAAAGTTAACGAATCGTAAAATCAGTCAGTTTTTCGACTACAGCCACGCAATTGGGAGGCTTGGGCCGGGTGCAATCTGAATTGAGATGTGATGCCCATTGGGGCCCCATCTGACCCCTGCTGGGCGCTGGGGCCCCACTGGCAGGCCAATGCCCGTAAGTCAGTCAGTTTTCGACCTACGGGCCATGAAAATTTCGGCAAGCTTGGTCCTGGGTGCAATCTGAGGTGATATTGATGCCCATGGGGCCCTGTAGACCCTGGTTGGCACTGGGGCCCCTGGGGGGGGGCAAACTGTAACTCAGTCAGTTTTTTCGACTTACGGCCACGAAATTCGGCAAGCTTGGTCTAGGTGGCAATCTGAGGTGACATGTTATGCCCATTGGGCCCCTATGGACCCCGGCTAGGCACTGGGGCCCCTCCCGGGGCCAGTACCGTAACTAGTCAGTTTTTCGACCTATGGCCAAAATATTTGGCATGCTTGGTCCCGGGTGTAATTCTGAGGTGACGTGATGACCTTGGGCCCATGAGGTCCACTAAGTGTCAACCATTGCGAGTGGCATCACACTTTCGCGTTTTCTTCAGGAATGCACCTCTCTAGTTCCGTTTGATACCAGTTTTAAAACAGTTTTAAATTTTTTGGCCAACACCCCCCTTTCAGATGTTGTTTAGCCTAATGTTAAAAACGGGGTTTGAATGAAGTCTAACTGTATATTCAACTACATAAGAGGCAATGCTTGCCAGAATTACAAAGCAATTTTCAGCAAAAAATTAAGTATGTCAATATATAAGAAAAAATATCCGACAAATAGTCATGGTCTATATCTGGTTTATTTTCCATTTATAACAAACTATCCACAACATGGCTGACCACAATATGGGGGTTCTTCACTTTTTACTCCATTTCATGGTCAAATTAAGGGTCTACATATTTCCGGCTAGGACTTGCAGGGTCCTTAAACTGAGGGCGGTTCGTGCCAGGGTTGGCAGCTAATTTTCGCCTCGCAAAATAATGGCTCTTGTTTCACACGGCAATTTGATTGACCCTAAATGATATTTTCCAATCATTTTATTTTTTGGAATTGAAAATCAGCACAAACTAAATACATAGCTGATTGTTTCATTCCATGTCTTTCAATAACATGGATGAAGGTCAAGCAGAGACTTACATTACACTACCATGAGCATTCATTTGGGGAAATAATCTTGTACTGTAGTCTTACCCAGCATAAACAACTGTGGTAATGCTATTTTTCTAGCTGTGAATTGCAGTAGCTCAACACACTTTTGATGTCCAACGCCTTCTCTTGCATAACATGTGCGGCAGGCGGGGGAATGGTGTGATTATTAGTAACAGAGAGCCTGAAAATCCTCTATGCTTTGAAGACGCAGTGACCTTCACAACTTGATACAAGGAATGTAATATGCGAGAGTTCACTGGTTTATATTCCATGGTAACTTTCCAACCTGAGAACCGAACTGTTGAATCAAACCTCGTTTGTATGGACGCCAATGAGCCTTCCATAAATTATTGTGACCAGGTGATTATAAACACATTCAAACTACAAACACATGAACAATAACAATAACTGGGATACCGTCAGATATTACACAATGGCAGTAACAACACACCACATGAACAATACAGTTAAAATGCAGGTCCACTCAGACAACATCCCATGTAACATATGCGGTCCGAAAAGTTATTATCCTAATTATTAACCTACTAAACCCTACAATATTATGTATCCTGATACATAGCTTGGAGTATAGTTGTAAGGACAGATCTAACAGGCAGACTCTAGTGCAGAAAGTTTTGTTTAAAACATAAAAAATAACAAAAACCAGGAGGTGTTGGGGGGCTCCCAACCATTTGTTGGCGTAGCACTCCGTTAAAGCTTGCACTCCCTATATAGCTAAGTTTTTGCAGTTATGGTTTTATTAAGTGCTGTTAAACACCTATATTGCCCTTCCCTCCTGGCAGCAGAAGACCCCCTACGCCCCAAACAATGTTCGACAAAAATATGTTTCACACAGAACACAGGCCCCTTTAAAGTGACCTGCCTGAACAACTGCTCCATTTATACTGAGTTATTATAAGCACTGAGTTTATTGCTCTTTTCATAGAAAAGGAAATGACTGCTTTTACACCATATGGGTCCTTACTTAGAGACGCTCCTCTTGTTTGTGACGCTGAGCGATCCTGGGCCATGCAAAACGTTCCACCTCCAGGATTTTGGCAGTGATGGGAAGCGATGTGAGAAAGACTCGAACATCCGTCTCTTTGAAGCCTGTCGTTTTGTACACAGCAGAGAAGGGGATGCGAATGTCTGCAACGACAGATCGTACCATCAACACACACATTACAGTAATAATGGAAATAACCCAGCAGAATGAATACTAAGCTTACATACTGTCTGACAGAAAGAAAATACAACACACCATCCATCTTTTACATTTATATAAAAAAGAACCCAAACAGTGTTGGCCTTTAATTTTCATTGGTTACCCTGAACTGAGTAACCCTTCTGCAAACTGATTCCTCTTACCTGCACTATTAGCATCATGCCCTTCAAACATGTCCTCTCCGTCTCCGATGTCGAGCTCACGTGTATCTAGGTTCTCCATGATATCGGTCATGTCCGCTGCCACCAGTTGCAAGGTGCTGGATGTAGGGTTTGTAGCACGCTGCATGGCTAACACTCAGCCTGCCGGCCAGGGCTCTCCTGCAACGCAAAGACGGTTCATTTTACCATTTGTTTTGTTTAGTCTTAGTTTTATTTCAACCCCATTTCATTTTATTTATGTAGAACTTATAACTATAGACATTGTCACAAAGCAGCTGAACAAAAAGTAAAGACCTTAAATGAGCAGTCGGGGGCAACAATGACTCTGAATGAAAAACTTTCAAACTTGTGTAAGGAAATATCTTGGAGAAACCCGGGTCAAATGGGAAACACACTCTTATTCAGACCGGAAAACAAAATTACTTTAAATAACTTTGACTGAATATTTAGGGTAATATTAAGTGCTTCCATTTTTTATAAAATCTCAACAATTGTAATCTGACTACAATAGAATATACACTTAATGGCCATTTTAATAGCGACACCCATCTAGTAGTGCACCAGATCTCCTCTGGCCTTCAGAAAGAGTCCATTGATTATTAACATTATTATGGCCATAATTCTGACTAAAGCATTTGCTGTTTCAGGATTAAAAGTTTTGTTCATTTGCAAGATGCATGCATTTTTATTTTTGGGGGCAATAGAGTACCACATCACTGCAGTATGGCAGTTAAAAAGAAATCCATACCACCATAACCCAAGTGGAGATCATGCAAACTCCAAACAGTCAGAGTCTGAACGCCAGATCGAACTAACCACTTGTACCTCCAGTGCAGTTCACCCAGCACGGCTGGATGCAGCTTCTGTTGTGCAAATGGGTTTAATATTTTATCTGGTCTCCACTTGGCAATAGATGAGAGGAAGCCATTGGTCTCAAAGCTGTTCTGTGAGCTTCTTTGGAGGCTCAAATAATGCTCATGGCAGGTTTAACAAATTAGAACAGAGAGCGCTTTTCAAGCACTGAAAAGGCTCTGACAGAGGGGGTTTGTTACAAATTCAGAGGAATCCAGTACAATGTGTGTGTGTGTGTGTGGACAGTGTCCTCACTACAGTGCCTTTTTGCCTGTTTGTCTTTTTATAAAAACCCCACCTGGATGGTCTTCAGTATGACACAGCACATAAAAATCCTGCTTTTATCCCACTGTCCTCCATTTCCAACAGCACCAATCACTGTTTTATTATTTTAAACTAAATCAACTGAATTCAACATTGTTATGATCACATGAGCACATATTCATCTAATTAAACATTCTTGTATCTCAGGTTAACCAGAGCGTTAAGAACCTTCTATCTCTTACTACCCATTGGTCATGCAGAAAGAAACACATGAAACTAGTCCCTTTCCTTGTTTTTATTTACTCATTTGTTGTTAGAACTGTGAGGTACTGGACTTTGGACCAGTAGATTCAGGGATCAAATCCCCCCTCTGCCAAGCTGATACTGTTGGGACCATGAACAACCTTAACTCACAATCAGAGGTGGAAAGAGTACTAACATAAGCTACTCAAGTAAAACTCCTGACATTTTTCTTAAGTACAAGTATAATTACCTGTCTGAAAATCTACTCAAGTAAAAGTAAAGAGTAGCTCATATAAAATTTACCCAGAGTAAAAGGTACTTAGTTCCCTTTTTAAGGGATAAAAATATCTGTTCTTATCTGACATTATTAGATGTCTTTAATTAAATCACCTTTACAAATTAAAGTGTAACAAATGATGTACAAAAATTTAGGGAGGTACAATGCTTCATTTTAGTGCAGACCATCCCATAAAACATATTCAAGCAATACAACCACTCAAGGTCTATAATAAAACATAATAAAGCTGTTGCATTTCTTGCACTTGAAGGCAAAGTGGTCCTTTAAATATGGCCAGGGGTTCACTTTATTTCCTTCAAGTTCAACGGCTGAATTCGACAGGGTTTCGATGTCGTCTGTGTCTGCAGTACTGGTACCGGACTTGCCCGACTTTCTCGTGATTTTATGGCTAGTTTCTTTCTCCTGCCCATCACTGGAATGATCTCCGAGGGAATTTTTTGTGTTTTTTTTTAACTCAGTAAAATATGTGCTGTAAAATGCACCGAAGTACAATACTTCAAACAAAACATACTTAATTTTGGATGTGGATAGGCAATAGGACATGAGAGCGAGTGTTTTCGCGAATAACATCATGGCTGAGATCTGTTCATGGACACGAGCTGAAGCTGAGTGCCGTAGATAATCGCAGCCATGGTGTTATTCATGATAACACAACCATGATTGAGCTCTTGCTTACATTCAACATTTTTTACGACAATATAAAGAAAATAAATAATCGAATTTCATACTGAATATGCTTTTAATACTGATAATACCTTCCACCAAAAAGTAGGTCCACAACAAATGAGCTGTTGCTTTGTATCGGTAACAATTCCCTACCCTGTCATAACACAGCATGATACAAAAGGCATATGGTTTATATAATACTGCCAAATAACATTAGTTTGAAATAAAGTTGAAAGGAAGAAAGAACTAAAACTAAAAATTAAATTAATTTAGAATTAGAAGAGATCATTTAGTTATTTCATTAGGGTTAGTGCGTTATTTGTATACGTTTGTGTGCATAAAGGTTATCTTTACTTGGCTACGCATCAGTGGAGTGAAGTGAAAAAGTCATGCCGTATCACAAATAGGTCAGAAATAACTGTTGTGCTAACTAACTAGTGAACCTTCAATTGCTTTGACTGTCTCAGCTGTTACTTTGAATAACACTGGCTGTCAAATAACTAGAAGATTTAAGAATCTACAATTAGGTCACGTATATATAAATCTGGACACTGTTTGGCTAATGCTGTTATGAATGGGATAGTTTAGTGGTTAAAGCTCTTATCTATAAATCAGAAAGTTCAAATCTCAGCCTTTTGAGCAAGCTTAATGATATTTCACTCTGTATAAGGCCATCTACTGTTATGCTGTGGTTATGATTTATTTTTCTTGTCTGATACTAAAATTTTGAGTGTCTATTAGAGGAGCAACGATACACTATGCTCAGGATTCGATTCGATTTTCTGATGATTATTGATTTTACATGTGACAAAAGATATTCCTTTTTTATTTCTGTAGTGTAAACAATGGAAACAATGCACATTCTCTTGTTCAAGCTTTTTAACAATACAACTTTAGTCCCTTGCAATTCAAAAAAATGATCAGAAACATTAGGTTTTAAATTGCAAACAAAATGCCATATTCTATCAGTGCAATACCTCTGTACACTATTTCTTAGCAATCCTAATTTTATTGTACCGTACAATGACAATCGTTACAGCCCCAGTGTCTACAGTTACGAAAACCGAAGACACTTTCCTCTGTGAAGTTTTAAAATGAGCTACAATGAAACACAACAGATGACAAAACCACTCACAAAACTACAGGAAATAATTCACAGCCATCGACAGGACACAGAAAACCACAGCTTACTTTACTGAATGCAAGTTAGACTGGGCCTGTCATAAAGCAAAACACCTTCAAAAATCTGCAGCTCCTTAACTTTATTATCAGCTTCTAAATATACAGTCCATGCTCACATTTCCATGCTGTTTATCAGGTCTCTGTGCAAAAATAAGTATGTTGCTTTCATGGGTTCCTGTTCATCTCCTTTTATAGTAAGCTACTTACACATGCAACAGCTCCAGCAGCTGTAAATTCACAACTCTCAATTTTTTTTCTCTCCTCCAAACGGCTTAACAGAGCAGAAAGTTTCTTCCCACCAGGGCCTGCTAACAAGCTAAAAGTCAGATGAACATATAAACACAGATGCAGCAGTAGATTAAACGGCAGCTTTGTCACCCCAACGTTTCCATGACCTACAACAATGGACTTCTCACCATGATACAAACACAAAAATAAGGAATGACTTATTGTTGCTGGAAACAACCACATTAGCAACAAACTGGGGTAAGTAATGCTTGTGGCTGTAAAGAAGTGGCCCTGTTACATCACAAATGACTCATGTCTGGAACTGGGAGCTTAAGGTTAAATAAATGAGGTATTGTTTGACACACCCTGGCTGCTGGAGAGGATGTGGACGTGGAGTGAAGCGTGAGTCAGGTCAAAATCAAGAACATTTCAAAGTACATTTATGACTAAAATCCACTGGTGAAATGCTATCGATAGTGAGCTATACATCCACACACCCACACAAGCACGGATAACGCTATGGGGTTGTTATTCAGGGCTTGGCTCTAGGCCCCTTAGTTCCAATGAATGGAATCTTAATGGTTCATCAGACCAAGACATTTTGGAAAATTGCCTGCTTTCAACTTTGTGGGAACAGCTTGGGGAAGGCCCTTTTCTGTTCCAGCACGACCGTGCTCCAGTGCACAAAGCAAAGTCCATTAAGGCATGGCTGGGTGAGTTTGGTATTGAAGAACTTGACTGGCCTGCATAGAGCCCTGACCTCAACCCCATCGAAAACGAGATCAGTTTGTGATACTAACATGGAGTTTTTGAGCCAGGCCCTCTCATCCAACATTGGTGCCTGACCTCACAAATGCTTTTCTATATGCATTCCACAGACACGTTCCAAAATCTTGTAGAAATCCTTCCCAGAAGAGTGGAAGCTCTTATTAATGCCTATGGATTTAGACTGGGATGTAAAAGAAGCTCCTGTAGGTATAATGTGTGGGTGTCTTAATACTTTTGTCCATCCTGATCTGTGGTTTTCCTGTCCAATAGAGAACAGAGTAAAGGGGACAAACAAAGTATGTAGAGAAATAGATGGACTGCAGTTTTTTATTGTAGAACTACAAAGTGCATCTATATGGTGAGAGGAACTGATAAAAATGAGCAATGAGTGTAGAAACAATATGTTGTACCTAAAAATTATTTGTGAATGTAGTTACAAAAACTCCTGCTATCTGATTTGGATACTATAAGCCCACAACCTGCTTTTTGAGCCACTAACCTGTTATAATGAACAGTGCTTGGGGACTGTGGTAGCCTAGCGGTTAAGGTACTGGACTATGAACCAAAAGGTCCAGGGTTCAAATCCCACCTCTGCCAGCTGCCACTGTTGGGTCCTTGAGCAAGGCCCTTAACCCACAATTGCTTGGATTGTAAGACTGTGCCAACTGTAAGTCGCTCTGGATAAGGGTGTCTGCTAAATGCTGTAAATGTAAATGTCTGCTAAATGCTGTAAATGCTTGGAAAAATAACAGTAGTAGTTAGGCTAAGGTCAAAAGATGTTGTCTACTGTAGTATTACAATGATAGAGAATCAGAATTCAGGTTAACTGGTCTGTAAGCCTGTATTTCTCACACAAGTACGATTTACGAAACAATCTCTGACAGGCAAAGTCTCAGAGTGATGCACAATGGCGCTATTTAGAAGCAGCTAAGCTGGAGAAAAGCAGTAAGAGTCATGAACAAGATGAATGGAATGTAACCATGACAACAAGCACAAAGCTGTAAACCTTATGTGCCTCAAAATTCCCACACTCGACTGTTCTGGTCTAGCTGCCTTCACTGGAAAGTTTGTTGCCACTCTTGCTGTACAAGAATTCAGGGAAAGTCCTCTCTATAGGTTCATGTTCAATAAGAAATAAGACGTTTTCAAGAAAAAAAAAAAACAAAAATGTTGATGACTTATTGCCAGCCATGTCTTTAAGCCAAGCACATTCACTTCAGCAGACCAAGATGAACTTTTGCATACAGTACAATTATGCCACTGGTTAGGACGTAATTACAGTGTGGATGTCTCAAACTGCTAGCTGAAGGATGATGCAACACAAAGTAAAAATGTCCAGTTCCGTCAGCAAGTCCTTGCAAGGACCAGCTGGGTTGGACTAAAAGCACTAAAAGAAGATTTTAGCATCTGGGAAAATCACAATACTTTTCAGCTATTGAGGTTCTATTACTATCTGGCGCTGTTATATCTCCAATTTTGATTGGTCAGGTGGTGTGGTCAGACATTTTCTATACCAAAACATATACATTAAGTAGGGAAAAGTCTGTGAACATCCAAAACTCCACAACCAAAACATGGGTACTGGTATATATTTTGCCCTCTACCTTTGCTGCTACAATAGCTTCTTCTAAAAGGATTTTCCACTGGATTTTGGAACGTGACTGTGAGGTCAGCTTCTGATGTTATACAATAAGCCCAGGTTGTTAAGGTTTTGTGCAAGCCAGCCAAGTTCTTAAGGTTGGCAAAACAATTCTCTATGGGCATTGCTTATATATATATATATCTATATAGAGATATATATATATATATATATATATATATATATATATATATATATATATATATACACATATATACAGGGGGTCCTCGACTTACGACGTTGATCTGTTCCTACGTCGCGGCGTAAACCAATTTTTGGTGTAAGTCGGAACATACGTACATGCTGTACGTAAATAACATACTGTAAGCACTTATCCTATCCTAACACAAACACGAAGTTCGCATTATGACGTTTACGACGCATAACCACTTAAGTGCGAAACAAGGCTTTATACAGTAAATGGGAGATGCGTCGTAACCGCAAAACGTCGTAACTCAAGACCGTTGTAACCCGAGGACTACCTGTATATATATATATATATATATATATATATATATATATATATATATATATATGTGTGTGTATATACACACACACATACACTGCCTGGCCAAAAAAGTTCACCACCCGGATTTAACTAAGCAAATAGTTAAATACTTTAAGAAAATCATCTCCCATCGGATATTTACTGCATTGCTGATGATGTTTCAGCTTCAAGTTATTTAACCCTAACTGATGCAATGAGTAGCTTCTCATTTGTTAAACAACCATGTCAAAATACACATCCTGTGGTCGTGAAAGAGTGGTTTAGGGAGCATGAGACATCATTTTCACACATGGATTGGCCACCACAGAGTCCAGACCTGAACCCCACTGAGAATCTTTGGGATGTGCTGGAGAAGACTTTGTACAGTGGTCCAAATCTCCCATCATCAATACAAGATCTTTCTTTGTGATCATTCAAGATGCCACAGCGAATGCGTGCCGTAATCAAAGACATACAACTAGAGAGCAGGATTTTCACCAAGTTTAGCAGATTTCTTAATCTGATTTCTAGACCTCAATCCAATCTTAGAAATCGGTGTATGCTGTTTATATCACCACTTTAATAATCAGATAACTTCAGAAACCGGATTTTGATTGGATTATAAAGTGCATGTAAACACACTTACTGTTTTAAGTCTCTCTGGAGTTCTGTAAATGTAAATGTACATTCCATGATGAAGTGAATTTATTACAAACTTACTTACGTAATTCACAGCAATCAATATGAACAGTTAGCTCATAATTAATTTATTTTACCTTGAAGTCACACTACAGTTTGTGAGCTCCAACAGAGCAATATATATTTTATAAATGAGGCCCTACATGCTCAAAGAGATCAAAAAAGCTAAAGGTTATCAAGCTTGAAACGATTTGGCACATCTGAAACAGTCACAAAGCCAAGGCTCCGAGCCTAGAATTTGTTTAAGGCGTCTGTAGACGACGCGGCATCCTGTTACAGGACACTTGATTGGAAACCTAGTCCACCTGGGCCCGAAATGGGTCACAGTGGTGACAGGTAAAAGGGTAAAGCTGGCACAAAAACGCTAGAATAAATAGAGCTAGGTATGAGACCACCCTTTTAAAGTACTTCAGTTTTTGTTCAAACTTAAGCACTTTAACAATGCCAGTTTTACAAGATGTTAGTCTTGAATTCTCAAACCCACACACTTCTAAATCAGGAACAGCCGCGGAAATGTCAAGAGCAGCCTCATGAAATTCCCATAAAAGGGCTCTAATTACTTAAATCATTAAAAAAAATATCCTTCCTCCTAGCTGCAGATGGTATACTGTCACGGTCTTCCTCATTTTCAGGATTTAGCAGAATGAGTGACTTACTGAAGTACTTTGTATTCTCCTTAGAATTTATATATATATATATATATATATATATATATATATATATATACATATACATATATATATATATATATATACATATATATATATATATATATATATATGTATATATATATATATATATATAAAACCGTTCTAGTACAAATAGCCTATACGCTAAGAACACTAAAAACCTGTTGGTGTAGATAAAACACTCAGAAAACAAAAGAAGCACAAATAGATGAAGGTATTGCTTCACTTATTACTATTCAGCATGATCGGCCAACCAGTCTCATATAGCAGACTCTGTTCTGGTCACATTTAACTTGTACAGCGCACAACGGTGACAGCAATACAGAAACAACCACACATGAACAGATTATTCCTGATAAGGAAGCCTTAGACTACGGTTGTTTTGAGAGCTACTTAGTCAACTAAATAGTCTGCCCAAATAGCACAGCACTAATGTGGGAGTAGGGTTACTAATGAAAGGGTAGTGATCTACGTCAGCCACAGACACATCTTCAACGTGGAAGTTCTTCAGAGCACTTTTTGGATTACAAATGTGAAAATAAGCTGAAAAACATTCGGAACAACGACTTTAATAAGACAATTTAAAAGCATCACCCCGCTTAATATGCGGAATTTCACAAAGCTAACAAAGGCAAAGTTAAAGCTAAAGCTAGTGAGAGCGCAAACCTAGGCACAATCCAGCGACCCCTGCTATCTCTCCTTAGCAATGAAGAAGTTTCCATTAAAAGAAAAGTTGAACAAAATGTTTCTGTATGCTGTCATTTATAGTTCTTAGACAGGAAGAAAATTCGAAACTGGCCAATCTTATGTTTTTAAAAAATCGGATATCGACATCTGCCAAGAAAATTTCAATCGGGTGCATCTTGAGCATTTATGACAAGTAGCGAGTAAAGGACTTAAAAGCGTGCGGACTTACAGGATTTAAACTCTGGTGTGATGCATTGCAAAGACACAGTTTGTGTTCCTCAGCTTTCTTTGTTCTGTGTGCTCGTTTTGCACAGTTTAACATAGTATTTACACCAAACCCCTCATCCCAACCCGTCCCGCTGCCCCGTCATCAAACGTTCACAAATAGAAACAAATTCTATGGGAAACACTGGAGCTTGTTGAGCTTTCTTTTATATTACTTCTTTTGTTTTACCCATGCAACCTGCTTTACTCAGAATTGGATAGATTTTACATTACTCGTAAATGGATTACTATCTATGCATGCATGGTTCCTTTGACAATTTTGGACTTACATCTGTATTGCATTGTATTGTATTGTATACAGTCAAAGTTAATTATGTCATGCTGTTCAGTGGATCACAAGAAGCCATGGCAAGAGCAAAGAACAGGACTGAACCTTGTAGGAGAGTCTGCATGATACATATTCTTTCCTCAATACAATTCACGAGGTCAATGTAAAATCTGTATATTTACATCCATGGCTCAATACTAGTGATGTTGCCACATTTTACAACATCGCCATTGAGACCAACTAGTTATTTCGACAACCCATTTACTAGTGCTGGGCAATATGTCCTCAAATCAATATCACGATTAATTGAACATTTTACGTTGATAAAAAAATGCTTATTTTGTTTTTTGCCCTCATAGTTCACTAATTGTAATTGTGGAATTGTGTGGAAAGAGAAGGGTGGTACCGCTGGTCGCTGAAAACTTTTTCGTCAGTCTTTACATGTGACTTCTTTTGGTTCGGCGTCATCTTCTCTAAAGCCAAAATGTGTCCAATCAACTATGTGGGCACTGCGTTTTTTGGTCCATGCTGCTTCCATGTCGCTGACTGGATGGGGCGCAGTCATGTGACTACACAGGCGGTAGTATGTTTTTAAGGGGACAGTACATGAAAACGCATAGTGGGAAAAGCATGAAACAGAATTTTCAAAAAAAGACTTGGGCAAGATTAAGCCGGTTAAAGGTTCTGAATTCATTTTCAATTAATTGTCCAGCCCTCCCATTTACCCACTCTTTTGTTAGTGCAGACAAGACAGAGTCTTGAAATATATGACCATATGGCAAAGTCCACAATTTTAAGTAGAAAATCATATACGCTGTAAACAGCTTCGATCTGATAAGACCTTTAAAAGAGTCACACCTCAGAGACTAGCGGCATTAATTTACAGCGCTCAGAATCAGACTAGATTACTCAAAAAAACTACTGTCTGAACTAAGGTTTCTAAGCTGCTTGAGGTACAAGTGAACAAGTTTTTCTTCTCATGGGTGAAAAACGCTGAAGTGCTCAACAAATCTAGACAACACAAGACACAGGATCCATCAAGGTTAATTCAGTCAGACTTTAACAACTACGTAGTACCCTATCTATCATACAATCATTTATAATTACACTTCCAGAATTTAGCAACCACCCTTAACCAGAGCAATGAGGATTAAGGGCCTTGTTTAGGTTCCCAACAGTGGCAGTATGGCAAAGCTGGAACTACCACAGACCCAGCCCCCTTGAACCACACCAATGAACACGGACAACAAGTACTCAGAGTGGGACCTGGGGGCCAGGAATCAACCCAAAAAGAATTGGATAAAACACTAGAACACAGGACAAGAGGCAGTATCATCTCGGCAGAAAGGCACTCAGCCATAAGGAACCAGTACCAGCCAGGGTGCCCTCTCATGACAATAACCATTCCAAGTAGTCCAGATCCTCAGCCGCAAAGGACAGCTACTACAGGACGCAAGCTATATGAAAGCAGACAGTCATGTCATTTTGCATTACATAGTAGCTAGGTAGTGTGACAATGTCAGTTTCCGAATTGTATCAGGTATCAACTGATACTCAGAATCAAATTCATTTAACTATATACCTCTGTAGCATGTAATGCCTGTGACAGCGTACATTGAAAGTTGTGAAAGTATCCAAGGGAAGATCTGCCATTAGTTGAAAGCAATGTAGTCCAGTTATGACACAAGGAACCGGATAAGCACCTGCTCGTCTCTGGGCAGAACTATGTAAACCCTCTTGTTGCGGTAGATAATGCACCTCCGTGACCGGGTCAGGTCAGTAACATGTGCAAGAGAATTCTAGCTGGTTATCCATTTACATTTACAGTAATTAGCAGACGCTGTTATCCAGAGCGGACTTACAATCTGATACAGTCTTACATCCAAGCAGTTGGTGGGTTAAGGGTCTTGCTCAAGGACCCAAACAGTGGCAGTTTGGCAGAGGTGGAATTTGAACCTTGGACCTTCTGGTCCATAGTTCCCAGTACCTTAACCGCTAGGTCACACACAGTCCAAAAGCACTCCAAGGATTTCTCAGATTCTCAGAGAGGGTGGGATCTATGAGTGTTCCAGAGAAGTGACAAGGTACAATCCCTGCCTCTGTGCATAAAAACTATAAGCTATAAAAATGAAATCTTTTTCACATTTGATTTTAATTCTTTATCCCATGATAATGATATCAAGCCTTGGAGGAAGAGGAATCTATCTCATACTAATATGATGGCATGGTGGCTCAGTGGGTAGCACCATTGCCTCACAGCAGGAAGGTCCTGAATTCGACCCCAGATGGAGTTGTCTGGGTCCTCCCTCCCTGTGCCCCCATGGGTTTACTCCGGTAACATGGTTTTTTTGGTTAATTGATTACGCTAAATTAACCATAAGCGTGTGGGTGTGTGGATTGGCCACCCTGTCTGGGGGTTGTTCCTGCCCTTGCCCCCTGTGGTTGAAGGCTAGGCAACTGGCTTTTCTGCAACCTTGTTCAGGATTGCAGCAATGGTAAATGGCCATATATAATTATTTCTCAGTCTCTTTATTAAAATACAACAGAACACATAGCGGAAATTTGTATGCAGTATTAAAAAAATGAACAAAAAACAATAGTGGCTCAATAACATTTAATGAACAGTCACTCAAACCTGGTCATTCTGAAAACAACTTTTTAGGTAGGGTGAGATGTACACTCGTGTTGGATTCTTGTGGTACTTTCACCAAAGCATGGCAAAGATCTTTCAGTAAGACTACAGGGAACTGTGGTTATCTTGTAAAAGGTATAACGAGTCACCTTTAAATAGCATTTCAGAATGTATATGGTTATGGCACTACCTCACTGATGACTGTTTTTTACCTACCCAAAGAAACACACTTAGAGCTTCAGATGTCATATGATTACAAAGCACATATTTGCTGGAGCTGGGTTGGGTTCAGCTTGGCAAAATATTTCATGCCCAGAGAGAAAGAGAGAGAGAGAGAGAAGAGACAGAGAGAAACACAGTGAAACAACTGGAATACCTTCAATCTATTCTGTGGCTTCTTTTTGTTTTCTGAATGTTTTTACCTACACCAACTCTCAATACCATCTCCAGTTTTGATCAAAAACCAAAATGTTAAGCTTGCTTTCTTACCTTATTATTATGGAATCACATACAGCCTCACTGCACTAGGATGTAATGTGCGAAAACTAAACTAGCTGAACTTAAGATTAAAAAAACAAATCTTTGTTTATTTATAGAAAGTGACAATGTTAGTTGTTTTGAAACAAATTACGGCGCCAAAATGAAAATTCTTGGTCAAAACTGAAATTTTGAACACAATAAGCCGAAAACCAAAACTGGACTATGGGCCAAGTGAGTATGGGCCAATTCCCACCTCTGTCAAGCTCCCACTATCGGGTCCTTGAACAAGATCCTTCAAACACAACTGCTTGAATGTAAGATTGTATCAGTTGTAAATCGCTGGAAAAGGGCGTCTCTGGAGAAAATGAAATGATCTGTGGCTACTCAAACAGAACATTTACATTTATGGCATACAGCTGACAAATTTATAAAGAGTGACTTACAATAATGAGACTGATAATTAAAGGCCCTGCTTAAGCTCCCTAACAGTGGTAGCTCTGGCAGAGCCAGAATCTGAACCCTCAGCCTTCTGGTCAGTGGTCCAGAACTTTAACTGCTGCATCACCAAAGCTCTGGAATGCATTTGTGCTGAACAGGTTTTATTTGTTATTATTTCGCTTCCAGTATTTCGGATTCCATGATTGATACTCTCACGCTCCACCAACCCAGCCCTGCTTATTGAATCCTCTAACCCAGCTTCTTAATCCCATCCTCTGCTTTGTAACCCACTCATCTATAGTGGTCAGGGATGAAGCCACAAACTTTCAGAAACCAGGTTTCCATCCAAAGTTTTCGCAAATGTTCAGCGCATTTTAGCAGAACAAAATGCGAATTAAGTCGTGTTTCCATCCACCACAGTTATGCGAAGGAACTTTAGATGATGTAGGATGATGTAGGCTAAGGGAGGAATTTAAGTCTTCGCTTTTAGCAGAATGTTCTTTATAAGTATTGACAATCTTTTTATGGCTGTGTTCAATTCAGAGACACCAGGCAGGGCGAGCAGCCCATTTCTTCATTCATTCACTCATTTTCTTATGTGCTTAATCAGATTTTATTAGTCACGTTATATAAAACAATACCAATGTTGTTTTGTTTTTGGTGAGGTGGAACGAAATCATCAGACTTGCAGCTTTTCAGCTTTTCCACCTTGTCTGGGAATTCTTTTTGCGATATTTTGGTGATTTTCTGAATTTTGGACTTTTTCCATTCAGGTTTGTCTTTGTGCATTTTCAAAACTCGCAAAAACTTGGTGGATGGAAAACCCGCTAGAGTTTGATTGTGCGGCTTTCTATCCTTTGTCCCTAAGCACCATTTGGTATCTATGTCTGTTTGTCTTTGCTCTCTGGCCCATCTTTAACCGTTACCTCATCAAAAATATCTTTTTCTTTTTCAGATGAAAACTGAATGTGCGGTTTTTGACCAGTTAGATTTTTCATTACCCAAAATTAGAGTGCATGTCCATGAAACAATCATAATTATGAAAATCCACTGACACAACTGTAACATCTGTGAGAGATCTATGAGGTACATCACATTCCGTTTTGGCTCATATGAGACACGGTCAGACACGACACAGTTGAAAGTTGGGCCTACACAACCTCAGCATTTTATTCCTTGAAGTATCAAGTTCCAAAAAACCAGTGCAGTCCACTTCTGAAAAGCAGTGCTTCATGTGTATTGTATAACATGTATTGTGTAGCACTAGACAAACCTGTTACCTTCTCAGCAAAGACATACGTGTGAACAGTGAAGAGGAGGAGCTGCCCACAATGCCCTTACACCTCTAACTGTAAAAACAATTAAAAAAATAAAGGATGATTCTCCCTACCAACAAATTCCCCAGATCTTTAGCCAACCAGGTGGCCAAGTGTTATGAGGATCGCACCCACACACCTGCTGCTTCTTGGCATGACAGTACAGTTTATTTCTTTTGCATTAGGCTCCATATGTTACAACATAAATGGACTACACGAGCGTGATTAGAATTATTCGAGGATAGAAGGCTTTGGCTAAGGCAGATTTTGCACAGATGTGTCTATCATTTGTCACACGAAGATTCATGCTGTGCATTCGAGTCATTGGGCTCTGAATTTTAAACACCCACGCTGACAATCCCCCACACTCTTGGCATTGCAAGAAGAAAAACATTTCACAGCCTTGATGCACATCTAGCATAAGCACAGACCATCCACAGGAAAGGAGAAGTGATGGAACCAGTGAAAGTTCATTCCCAATATGTAGCTCTGAGATCCATTCTACTGATCTATGAGTATTTTACACATATGCACAAACACACACACACACTAAAAGTTAGCTAACAAGAAAAACAGGAAAGTTCAAACAGAAGAAGCTGTATTCTAGACACCTAAAAAACTGTGGGAAAAAGAATGAGACAGTGGAAAAATGACTGTTCACTGACCTGCCCCGACACCGACAAAAGAGTCCCCATTGTGCTCTATCCCCTTTTGTTCTTCTCACCAGCCAGAAAGTACAAAATAGATCCTTGCATAACCAGGACAAACTCACACTCGCACAGCCCTTACAGACTGACTTGAGTACAGTGGGAGCCGACAAGAAACTAAGGCATGGAAGTCACATGGCAAGGTAGAGGAGGGGCTAGGATAACAGCAACAGAAAAAAACCAACATGCCAGTCTCATGCTTAGGCCAATCAAGTGCTGGAAGAAAGGCTCTATTTACATCTGGGAAGCTCTTAGAACCAGATCTTCCTCAACAAAACAGCAGTCTCAAATCTGAGCTCATATTGAAACTGCTGAACTATACCAATTTCCTTTAATAGTGGAGTTACAAAAAGAGTGCACTCTTAGTAAAAGGGGTCTTCAGTGGTTCTTTGGGCAGTCCTCTAACAGTCCTAGGTGGACCCATTTCTTCCCTTTGATCTATTCCCACCAGTTTGTTCTTATAAATCTAAAAACAGCCTCTCATGTAATGGTTGGTGAGTTAAATTTATTAAAGTGGGATTTATTTTATAGACACCCTGTAGATAGATAGGTACAGTCGTATGAAAAAGTTTGGGCACCCCTGATAATTTTCATGATTTTTCTTTATAAATCATTGGTTGTCCAGCTCAGCACTTTCAGGTAAATATATCATATAGCAGATGAACACCGTGATATTTGAGAAATGAAATGAAGTTTATAGGTTTTACAGAAAGTGTGCAGTAATTATTCAAACAAAATTAGGCAGGTGCATAAATTTGGGCACCCTTGTCATTTGAATACCTTTAGCACTAATTATTGGAACACAAAATTTGTTTTGTAAGCTCATTGACCCTTGATCTACATACACAAGTGAATCCAACTATGAGAAAGTGTTAAGGTGGCCAATTGGAAGTTTTTCTCCTCTTTGCATCTTCTCTGAAGAGTGGCAACATGGGAGCCTCAAAACAACTCTCAAATGGCCTGAAAACAAAGGTTTGTTCAACATCATGGTTCAGGGAAAGGGAAAAAGCTCTCTCAGAGATTTCAGCTGTCAGTTTCCACTGTGAGGAACATAGTGAGGCAATGGAAGACCACAGGCACAGTTCTAGTTAAGGGAACTCCCGAAGTGGCAAACCAAGAAAAATGTCAGATAGGCAGAGGTGAAGGATGGTGAGAACAGTCATAGTCAAGCCACAGACCACCTCCAAAGACCTACAAACCTCATCTTGCTGCAGATGGTGTCACTGTTCATTGTTCAACTATACAGCGCACTTTGCACAAGGAGAGGCTGTATGGGAGAGTAATGCAGAAGAAGCCTTTTCTGCAGACACGCCACAAACAGAGTCACTTGAGGTGTGCTACAGCACATTTGGACAATCCAGCTTCATTTTGGAATAAAGTGCTGTGTACTGATGAAACTAAAATTGAGTTATTTGGACATAACAAGGAGCGGAAAAAGAGAACACACCGCATCCCAAGACAAAATACTTGCTACCCACAGTCAAATTTGGTGGCGGTTCCATCATGCTGTGGGACTGTGTGGCCAGTGCAGGTACTAGGAATCTTGTTAAAGTTGAGGGTCGCATGGATTCCAGTTAATATCTCCAGATTCTTGAGAACAATGTTCAAGAATCAGTGACAAAGTTGCAGCACCGAGGCCAACGACCCCAAACCCTGCTCAAAATCTACTAAGGCATTCATGCAGAGGAACCAGTACAAACGTTCTGGAATGGCCATCTCAGTCCCCAGACATGAAATATTACTGAAAATGTGGGCTGTCCATGCTCGGAAACCATCAAACCTGACTGAACTGGAGATGTTTCTAAAGAAGAAAATGGTCCAAAGCACCTTCAACCAGAATCCAGACTGGAAGCTGTAGGAAGCGTTTTAGCGGCTGTTATTTCTACAAAAGGAGGATCTACTGAATATTGATGTCATTTTTCTGTTGGGGTGCCCAAATTTATGCACTTGCCTAATTTTGTTTGAATAATTACTGCACACTTTCTGTAAATCCTATAAACTTCATTTCACTTCTCAAATATCACTGTGTTCATCTGCTATATGATATATTTAACTCAAGTTGCTGATCTGAACAACCAATGATTTATAAACTAAAATCATGAAAATTATCAGGGGTGCCCAAACTTTTTCATACGACTGTATGTACATATATACAGTGGTACCTCATCGTTAAGTCATTCCAGAAGGCATGTCGAGAACAGTACCGAGAAAATGTTTCCCATGAGGAATAATGTAAACTGAATGAATCCATTTCAGAACCCCAGAAAATCCACACTGTATTAGGCATTATACGCATTAATGGAGTTGTATTTGTATTTGTGAAGGTGTATCTATGGAAATTCTTTGTGTTGATTGTTTTTAATGTTAAAGAAACTGAACTATCAACATTAAGCCAGAACCCCAACAGGCAGCAGATTAATTTTACACTAGCGGGCCATTCAGCTGATTCTGCATATTATTGTCAGGGGGGCCATTTCACAATTTGTACAAAGTACATGGAAAGTGTTTTCTGTGCTTATACATCATGTTGTGGTACTGAACTACTGAACAGAATGTCCATTAACCAGCCAAGCACATGTAATAACTGCATTTCATTTGATTCACTGCTTCAGCGTAATTGGGTAATTGGGTGTTATGAGTGAATTAACACAAAACTATTAGTGTGAGTTGCTCAATTAGAACAAATGGCATCATTCTAATAGAGTGAACCCAAATGGACTTAAAGATGGTGCTTATAGATTCACATTATCCCCATGACACAAACCAAAACAGCTTCATAATTCACGAATGGTATTCTTAAGCTATGGCACACAGCAGCCCTGTCCCAAAGGTGCACTGCATCATAAAAGTGTGCATTTTGACAAACATATGGTGTGTCTAACCGCACAGAGACACAGAGGCAATGCAGCACTTAGAAGCTGTTATTGAAAGAGCAACAAGTCAACTTAATAACTGTTTTTAACTGCTACGCCTCCTGTGTGGATTCCATTGCAGACTTTTTCTCACACCTTCAGACATCCCCAACCCAACCCAGAGCCTCCCAAATCATTAATCACATCCTCTGCTATATATACCCCTCATCTCAAGTATTTTTGAGCAGCGATTTTGTTCACTATTTGAATTCGTCTCCACTCTTTGGCCCAGCCTGACATCATTTTTCCAGTCAAAGGTTTTAATCTTCTTTCTCATTTGGCCATTTTAGCTGCCAAAATGTCATTGCACCTAGTTTGTCTTTAACAGTGATTTATCTTCATTAAAACTTTGTTTAAAAGATTTTAACAATGCAGCAGTATTGCACTGTATTGTAACACCTCAGGTTTGTCTTGACAACTGGGCTAAGGATATACACATCATGGCTGTCATCACATGCACTTTGTGCTGGTGATATATTAACAGTACGAGTCCAACAGAATGCACCACCACCCTGCTTTTATGGTCATGTAGCAAACAAAGGATTTCACAGGATTGCCCTGCAGAATGACTGACTCCTAAAATCGAACAACAAAGTTGGAGATGATAGACGTTCTTACACCACCTTAGTATTGATTACTGATCTGTATTGTCCGTTGTGTCATTTATCTTGAGAAAGAATGATTTACAGACTATAGATTTCTGCACCTCATTCCATTAAAATCCAAACCAACAACAAACTGAGAAGCAAATTAGTGTCAGATCAGGAAGCACATAAAGGACAGCCCATAATAAAAAGTGAATCCATTACGTAAACTGGGGTTTGAAGAAACATAAAAGCATTTCCGCCCCCTTGTGGCGAATTTTTGTATTTTGCGTATTATAAGGAGCATGGGCCATGTTACAAACAGAAAACCGTCAGCTTACATTGACGAAAGACATGAGACAAACGTTTAATGAATTCATCCAATCGTTCATTCGTTTCTAAACACGTTTAATCCAATGTAAGGCCACAGGGAGCCATGGACTCAAGGCGGGAACTAAACCAGTACATCTCAGGGAACATACACACAGTGTGGGACACTTTAGAGATGACAGTTGACCTAACGCAAGCCTTTGGAATGGGAGAGAAAACTGGAGTACCCAAAAACACCCATACAGACATTCCCAGGTTGATAGTCACCTTTGATTCAAGTTTGTGTGGATAGTCACCAATGAGTGATGCACTGTGACATTTCTGCCATAACCAACATATTTACATTTACGTCATTTCATCAGACACCCTTAACCAGAATGGTGTACAATCCAAGCAATTGTGGGTTAAGGGCCTTCCTCAAGGACCCGGCACTGGCAACTAGGCAGAGTCAGGATTTGAACCCTTGAACTTGTGGTCCATAGATGCAAGGAGATGCAAAAGAAGAACTTGTCCCAAATAAAGGAGATATGTCTGCAGTTTGGATGTTTTTGAGATCAAAAGGCTACATATTGCAAAGCTTGTTGAGCTGCTGTTGGTAACACAGCAACTTAGTCCATCACCTCAGCAGAAAACATTTGCTGGAAGGTTAAGTGTGTATGATTACAGTCGTCAGATGTGATGCTGTTACCCAGTAGCGCCAGTGAAGCCAAAGGCTCAGATGTTGCTTGAAGTGGCATTTTCTCAAGGCACGGCATAAGACAGGAAAAGCAAGCAACATTATGACCGCAGTAACAATCCAGAGGGCGAGAGAGTTGGGTTGAGAGTAATGATTAAAACACTGGATTCAAGGTATGTCTTATCAGGGCTAAAATACCTCTTTTTTAAAGTCCTGTTTTTAATATGTTGCAGTTTGCACAATAATAATGGTTTACATTCTGCAGCCGTTTCATGAATACAGATTCCTTCTTATGTTGTGTAATTTTGTGGGGAGAAGCAAACTCTATAGGAATCAAAGTTTTCATTAAATACAACATGATATTTTTTATATTGTATGTACTCCTGAGATCAGAATAAGCCACAAAGCTATATACAAGCCCAGTCATGCCCAATCAAAAAATTAATAAAGAAATACTGTGATATATTGTGAAACTGCCAGAATCTTTTCAAAAATTGTGATATAAATGTCTGGACATACAGCTCAGCTCAACATTGACTATATCATCTACTGAATTCACTACCGTGTCAGAATCAAATCACATCAGCTGAGTGTATGTAACAGCCGATTTACTTAAACTAACAACGGGATATAAACATCACGGTTACCCCCACACACTCCTGGTACTGGTGATATATTAACGGCATGACTCCAACATTATATCCGCACCTCCCTGTTTTATGGTCCGGTAGCAAACAATGGATTTCACAGGATTATTTTGCAGAATGACTAACTCCTAAAATCGAGCTAAGACAACAAAGGTGGAGATAGCAGCACCTCTTTACATCCTCCTTTGGTATTGATCTAAAAGCACTGATGTCACACCATCAGAAGAAAGAATGACTTCTGTTAAGGTTTGAGCATTTCAAGTTCAGCTGCATTCCTTCAGCCTACAAGAAAAATGTATTTACTGTCAGGAAGCAAATAAAGTACAGACAATAAAAGAGAGAGCAAACGTAAATTCAATTAGTTAGTTGTGAAAAACGTTTCTTGTGTGTTTTGTTGATTTACCTACATCAGATCCTAGTTTCTGGTTGGATTGTGTTATTGAGCTATCGTCTACTTGTTCTTGTCTACTAGGAAGAATACAAAGCACTTTTGTAGGTCGCTCTGGATAAGGGCGTCTGTTAAATGCTGTAAATGTTAAGTAACTTATGAGAATGTGAGAGCATTTCTGCCCCCTTTTGGCGACTACGTTGCATTGCGCTTTCTATTACCGCTGCACTGAGGCGTTTGAGTGGCGACATTGGTCAGCCGTATTTACACACAGGAATAAGTGAACCTAAAAATGAATTAAAGACTTGTGACACTGTGTGATGTTAAGAGCCTATTATGTGTCTATATTAGCGGTAGACAGCAGCAGGTTGCCTTGGAAAATTTTACTTGAACCAAGTGTTTACATGTAACACAGAAACAGTCTTTACAGGAAAACATACATGGTAATGACAGGCTTGTTGTCAGAACCTGTGCACCCTGACATTTAACCATTGACAGTGTGATAACTTGATGAGCGATTAGTACATTAGCATGTAAACTTGGACTCTTCACTCTTCAGGAGTTGAGTAGACTGATAAATTTGACACCCAGATTGTTTCCGCAAGTAGTATTCTCGTTCTAAGTTCACATCTGACTAAGTTCTGGGTGACTTTAAGCAAGGAAATGTCACCTCATAGTCAGAGTCAAGTGTAAGGATACAAAAGTGCGGCCACATGGCTTATGTTAATGGTTTGACACTCAGAGGAGCTGGTATCACTTCATCAACCACACACGCACACACACACACACACACACACACACACACACACATGTATGTTGGTAAACATACATTTGGGGACTTGACATAATGATTACTGTAGCTTGTTAATGCTACACATACCCCTAACCCTAACCTAGGGCTGGACAATTAATCGAAAATGAATTGAAAGTGACATTCAAAACCATTAAGTGACATAATCTTGCCCATGTGAAATATTTCAGTTTTGTCTTTATATATGTCATTCTACCAATACTTTTTTTTAAATTCTCTTAATACGTTCCCCACTACGTGTTTACAAATGCTACACAACATGGAAAAAAATAACCGATGCCACATCCTATCAAATCACAAAGGATTTCATTTGGTTGAGATATTCAATAAATAACCACAACTAGTTCATTTATGTGTTTCCTTCAGTCATTTTAAAATATATGCACACTTTCATTAGAAAAAATATCCCAGTTTTAATAGCTGAACATATTTACAGAACAAGCCTTGTCAGTGAATAATTAGAGCAAAAACCAACAACAACAACAAAACCCAAAAACTAAAAAATAATCGTTCATTAATGGTAATCGAGGTAAGATGTTCAATTAATCGTGATACTGATTTGAGGTCATATTGCCTAGCACTACCCTGATCTCAAAAAAACGTACGAATGTATGACTCAAACATGTGCAGTCTTACTTTACTCATGGGAACCAGCAAAATATCCCCACAAGGTAAAAAATATCAGATTGTTCTGTCCTTGTGGGGATGTTTGGTCCTCATAATGATATATGATGTGACCTCTGAACAGACAAACACTCATCATCCACCGAGTTAATATAAAGTCATTAATGGTGGTTGGCAGGTATTTTCACATGCACATGATATACTGCCAATATTGATTTTTTTCTTAATGAAATGGAGACTATAAATCCCTATTATACGCTCAACTGCATCAGCCAATATTATTATTACTATCTCCATGCAGTTTGTGTAAAATATGATGGGTAAAAATAAATGGGTAATAAAAACCTGAGTGCATGTACACATGATGCACTCTGCATTCTATACAGACACAAAATGTGGCATACATTTAACAAAATACTTCTTGTATAGTGCTTTTACATTTTCATTTACTTATTAAGGCTATTATATATACCACTGCTCCATGTGTTTAGCTGATTTCCATGTTTCCATACCTACTACTTACTTACAGCAAAAAAAAAAACAATTATAATATTAATATCCTATCACAGTAATAACCAATAAACTAGAAATGTATGTAAGTTTTCAGCTTGGCCCATTAAAATCAGTTCTGTGTGAAACCCCAAAGTGTCCTAAATTACAATGCCTTAAAGCTACACAGAACTGTTCAGTCATATCAGAATTGCTCAGAATTGGTTTCTGGCACTGTATGACACACTCGTCTATAACAATCGCCGCATGTATGCTATAGCTAAAAGTAGCAGCCGCAGCCATTTTAAAACCACATATTCTGTCCTGAGTTTCACTCTATCCAAACACCAGACTCTCTTATAGGTACATTTGCGTAGAAATTGTAATACTTGTGTAGAAAATAATGATTTATTTGGCTCAGTGTGTTAGCAGATCAGCCCCACAGCCACAGTACAAAACTAAAGAAGCAAACCAAGTGCTGATCGACTATATCTGGGGTTAGTGTCAGGTTCTATTTTTGGTCTAAATTATTACTTAAACTCTGAAGGAACGTGTGACACGCCGATCACCCATTTGTTACTCAAAACTGGTAAGCAAGTTCTTTGTAGAGAGCAAATGCAATAGGTAATTTGGGATGCAAACTCTTATCATGCATCTTCTCTAAGCCCTCAACTTCCTGAAACTCGTAACGCGTAACACCTCAGCTGTGTGACCACAAGACTAATTTCCCTTCGTCACCCACCAAAGCCCAAACCTGAGCTTTACAAATGTGAATATTTTTATGCTAGGGTGAATTTATAAGCTAACATGCTAAACACAAAGTACAGTTCAATGTAGCTACATCACAAGAAAGGCAGTAAATGGATATAATGAATACTTCTTTTGAGGCTAGACGTCACCATCAATATGTAATTTTACTATTTTTAACACATTTGTAATTATAGGGTTTCACATATTGGAGCAATCTAAATGCTCCAAATTACTGAAGAAATGACATGTTGTCATAAGCACAGAAAATGTAATAAATAGTACTTGCTAATTGTGCTTTTAAATTATTATTTAGCCCCAATCCTTGTTTTATTTAGACATTATAGACATTTAGACATTTACAGCATTTAGCAGACGCCCTTATCCAGAGCGACATACAATTGATACAATCTTACAATCCAAGCAATTGTGGGTTAAGGGCCTTGCTCAAGGACCCAACAGTGGCAGCTTGGCTGAAGTGGGATTTGAACCCTGGACCTTTTGGTCTATAGTCCAGTACCTTAACCGCTAGGCTACCACAGTCCATTTATTACATATATTATTCACACTCGTCGGCCTAGGTACACCTTGCTTGTATTGATCCCCCTTCTGCTTTCAGAGCTGCCTTAATTCAATCCTGTCTAACTACAGGACTATGTCATTAGAAACGACAGCTGTTTCACGACAAAAACATTTGTTAAACAATGAAATAATTATGTCATGATAAATCAGCTGTTTGGTCCCAGAAACAATAAAGCAAAGTGTGTTTGGTGCTGGAATAAATTCCCCCTCATTCACTTTGTGTTTGTTACGATGTAGACATGTGACCTATACCTAACGACGGTGAAAAACAATTGTAGTCGTCAAGTAATCACAGACAGACCACAACAACAACAAGCCTTCTATTGTCAAATCACGTTGCACGTGCTAATCTTATTTAAATGGGCAGAGCCCTGGAAATTACAAGTGCTGCTTATAAAACTTGAACACAACCTCCTTCCAAACCAAATGAGCTATTCAACACAATTGCTGGTGGACTGTCTGGTGGCTAATTATATCGTACTTCTAAAATAGCCCAGTTATACGCTGTTGGTGTCAGAAATTTGGTGTTTAAAACAAAAACTTTGCACCTTAACCTCAACATATGTGAGATATTGTCAGTACAATCCATCCAGATAGACAATAACATAACTATGAACTACTATGTACTGTTTCAATTACAGTATGAGAATTACCAGCAGAGTTTTATTGTTGTTATTTTATTGTGGTTGTGCTTTGACAGTTACCCTTCCAGACTAAACAAACTCAACACACTGAATGGGATACTGTCTGGAGTGTCTGTATACTTTTACTACAAGTTGAATAGCTGTAAAGAAATTTGGTTACAGCTTACTGGTTTCACACTGGGCGTACTCACACTGTGCCGCTTGCCTTGTACCATGCCTGAGCACGACTGTACCCTCTCCCCACTCTCCCACTGGCCTGCACTCACATTACATTTAAACGTTCTGGCCCGAGCACGCTTACATCATCACGATACTACTTTTTCGTGGTGGAGAATGTCGCTGACTTTATCGTTGTTCTTACTTTGTGGCTTTTTTAGACTTATTCTGAGCGAGCTGACACACAGTGCTCTCTTATGCTTTACAGCTTTAACGCAAAAATGTTCGGTTACCCGTGTTGCACGTACAAGAAGATTGTTACAGAGGCAACTTGACGCTGTGTTCAGTGGTTCACCAACTTTTTCTGCAGTGCGCTCCTTTTGTAGATAAGAATACTTTTGAACCTGCCGACTCTGTCACACGTACACGTCTTTTACTTCGAAACTTCGAAACTCCTTTATTTTTATTTTAATTATTTAAACATTGTAATTCACACGATCCTGCATCTTCCTTATTGAACAAAACCATATACAGTGAAAAATCACCTGTTATGGTGGAATTACTACAAAATGAACATGCATTATATACAGGTAGTCCCCGATTTACAATGCAGATACAGTGGGGCAAAAAAGTTTTTAGTCAGCCACTGATTGTGCAAGTTCTCCTACTTAGAAAGATGAGAGAGGTCTGTCAAATTTTCACCATAGGTACACTTCAACTATGAGAGAAAATGAAGAAAAAAATCCCAGCAAATCAAACTGTATGATTTTTAAAGAATTTAATTGTAAATTATGGTGGAAAATAAATATTTGGTCAATAACAAAAGTTCAACAATTGTTGGCAATGACAAAGGTCACACATTTCCCTGTAAGTCTTCACCAGGTTGGCACACACTGTAGCTGGCATTTTGGCCCCTTCCTCCATGCAGATCTCCTCTAGAGCAGTGATGTTTTGGGGCTGTCGCCGGGCAATATGGACTTCACACATTTTTCTATGGGGGTTGAGGTCTGGAGGCTGGCTAGGGGCCACTCCAGGACCTTGAAATGCTTTTTACAGAGCCACTTCTTTGTTGCCCGAGCGGTGTGTTTGGGATCATTGTCATGCTGGAAGACCCAGCCACGTTCCATCTTCAATGCTCTCACTGATGGAAGGAGGTTTTGGCTTAAAATCCTACGATACATGGCCCCGTTCATTCTTTCCTTGACACGGATCAGTCGTTCTGTCCCCTTTGCAGAAAAACAGCCCCAAAGCATGATGTTTCCACCCCCATGCTTCACAGTAGGTATGGTGCAACACAGAATTCTTCTTCCTCCAGTTGAATTATTCCCAAAAAGTTCTATTTTGGTTTCATCTGAGCACATGATATTCTCCCAATCCTCTTCTGGATCATCCATATGCTCTCTGGCAAACATCAGATGGGCCTGGACATGTACTGGAAATAGTAGGGGCCTGGCACTGCAGGATCTGAGTTCCATCTCGGCGTAGTGTGTTACTGATAGTAGCCTTTGTTACTTTGGTCCCAGCTCTCTGCAGGTCATTCATCAGGTCCCTCCGTGTAGTTTTGAGATTTTTGCTCACCGTTTTCATGATCATTTTGACCCCACAGGATGAGATCTTGCGTGGAGCCCCAGATCAAGGGAGATTATCAATGGTCGTATGTCTTCCATTGCAGCCACAGTTGATGTATTCACACCAACCTGCTTGCCTATTGTAGATTCACTCTTCCCAACCTGCTGCAAGTCTATAATCTTCTTCCAGTTGTCCTTCGACAGCTCTTTGCTCTTGGCCATGGTTGAGTTTGGAGTCTGACTGTTTGAGGATGTGTGCCATTAATACAGGTAACGAGTGGAGGACAGAAGAGCTTCTTAAAGAAGAAGTTACAGGTCTGTGAGAGCCAGAAATCTTGCTTGTTTGTGGGTCACCAAATACTTATTTTCCACCATGATTTACAATTAAATTCTTTACATTCAATACAAATTCTTTACAATTAAGTTAAATTAAATTCTTGTACTTTTTTTCTCATTCTGTCCCTCATAGTTGAAGTGTACCTATGATGAATATTACAGACCTCTCTCATCTTTCTAAGTAGGAGAACTTGCACAATCAGTGGCTGACTAAACACTTTTTTGCCCCACTGTACATTCCGACAAATCCATCATAAGTGGAATGTTTTGTAAACTGAGGAGTTTAATATATACTGTATATATCATAGCATAGCCAACCTTAAACCTGCTTCAACACAATTGCGACCACAGCTTTTCCTCACTACATTTCCCAGCGCTCATCACTCCCCCCATGTAACTCCCTACGTCAAGCGCTGCCAAGTTCGAAATCGAGTATTATACTGTGTAGTATACATGCTTAAAACACGTACATTAAACTACAGTTTGGCTAAATCATTAACATGAGGCATATTTTATAACAAAGTACTGATTATCTCATGGAATTTATTCATTAACGTATTGAAAGTGAAAAACAAAACAATTATTGCACAACCACAGGTTTTTCTCACTACATTTCCCAGCACTCATCACTCCCCCTACGTTACCACCTTACGTCACGCCCTGCTGACTTCCTCATCAAAACGTAGGAGTGTACTGTAATGCCCGGGAAGACTCGAAATTCAAAATTCTGAGTACAGGTTCTGCTGAATGTGTATTTATGTGTACTATCAAATTCCCATCGGAAAGTCGAAATCTCGTAAGTTGGGTCATCGTAAAATGGAAGAGTACTCGAATGTTAAACATGACTCATTCATTTGCCTTGCTGCGCCCCATTGCAATAGCTTCACAAGCCCCTCCTTTGGGAACCACTGCACTAGCCAAACGAACCGGATTTCGGGGGTCAAACATGCTCAAGCATGCTGAAGATTGCGTAGTGTGTGCATCTCAAATTTGTTTGCTTGTTAAATACTAAGACTTTATTTCACTTTTCTTCTTCATTTAAGGTCGCTCCAACCAAATGTTTGATGTCACACTGCTAGTGGATGTAATTTCATCATCATTATCTTATACACATGATACAAAGAAGCCCAATCAGGACACATTTGATTCACATCAGTGATTCACATTTCCATGAAATGCACAGGCTTAAAGGTAAATGCAGGCTCTACATTAAGGTTGTGTCGTGCTTTATTTGGCACAGCCTGTTTAAGAGCTGTTTAAATTCTGGGTGGAACCCAATCCAGTGACCTTATCACAATGCTTCGAAGCACTGCAAATGAAATTACAATCGATCATTTGCCCTGCTAAGAAAGTTCCACAGTTCACCCTGAGGCCCAGCTGAAATCACATAATATCAGGTTTCCAACAGGGTAACGCAAATGTGCTGAATTCCACACTTCCACAGCAAATAACCTCTTGTCTGAAATACAGCATGCAGACAATATCCTCTCCCGAGTCCCACTGGATGTTGTAGCATTTTGAGCGAACGCTTTTCGATGAGGAAATAAATACATGTAGCTACAAAGCAGCACTGTCATGACATGGACCTGCCAAGATATCTAAGAGTGAGTTCATTAATCATTTGCATTTACATTTACATTTATCCGTTTGACTGTTTTCAGCCAAAACAACTCAAAGCTGAGTTTACGATGTAGGAACCGAGACCAGTTTATACATACATCGGTGTGTACATCAGCAGCAGTGGGCGAAATGGGAAAAAATATTATATCTCAATAAGTAAAGACATTTTCACGAGACATAATATTTATCACGATCCCTGTGATCGCAGACAAAATGCATCAGTAGTGACTTAGTAGTAGTGAATTACTATTCAAATATTTTCCCATACTTAGTAATGTACATTTTATTCAGAATGTGCTGCACTTCATTCAATTAAACAGGACTAATTACACTCTTTATCATGAAACATGCAGTTAGCCGATAGGTGTAAAAGCAAGACTATTTTTCTCTACCTTTATTTATACAAGAAATAGTCATCTAATGTAGTTTAATCTTTATTTAATCCAGAATGATCTCAGTAAGCTGTATAAAAACAGTATTCATATGAGTGAGTTAAATGAGTTAAATTCACTCCTCTAGGATAAATATGACTTGTACTGCAATTTGAGGGTTTTTTTTTCCATGAAAAGTAAACTTGAAACGATACTGCCGTTGAAAAAAGGAAGCTTTTCCTCACTACATTTCCCAGCGCTCATCACTCCACCCATGTAACTCCCTCGAAAGTTCGAAATCGAGTATTATACTGCGTAGTATGGCACAGTTTGGCTAAATCATTAACATGAGGCATATTTTATAACAAAGTACTGATTATCTCATGGAATTTATTCATTAATGTATTGAAAGTGAAAAACAAAACAATTATTGCACAACCACAGCTTTTTCACACTACATTTCCCAGCACTTCCATGCGTTCATGCTGTTTACGCCAAATTCTGACCCTACCATCCAAATGCCGCATCAGAACTCAGGACTCATCAGACCAGGCAACATTTTTCCAGTCTTCTATTTCACAATTTTGGTGAGTCTGTGTACATTTTCCTCATTTGCCTGTTCTTAGCTGACACAAATGGAACCTGATGTGTTCTTCTGCTGAAGCCCATCTGCTTCAAGGTTGTGCATTCAGAGATGCTCTTCTGCATAACTCGTTTGTAATGAGTGGCTATTTGAGTTACTGTTGCCTTTCTATCAGATCAAACCAGTCTGGCCATTCTCCTCTAACCTCTGGCATCAACAAGGCATTTTCGCCCAGAGAACCGCTGCTCTGGATATCTTCTCTTTTTCTGACCATTCTCTGTAAACTCTAGAGATGCTGTGCGTTAAAATCCCAGTAGATTCTGAAATACTCAGACCAGCCCGTCTAGCACCAACAACCGTGCCGCGTTCAAGAATTTACCTGAACAAGAATGTCGTAAATAATCACTGGTTTGGTACATTTGAGCCAATTACAAATAAAGAAAGTCATCAGCCTTTGCAAGAGAAAATGTCACACAATGCAGTTATTATAGGCAATATGACTGTTAATTATTTAAGATTTTTTTCTCCAAATTGCCCATTTTTCTTCCAAGTTGTAAAAATGCTCTTTGATTGTGTAGCTGTATATTTGTTGAGATCTTATTGAGTAGACACACTGTTAAGCATGCGCACACACACAATATATTTCAGTTCAAATCCCATGACTACACTTTGCTTGATTAAGACAACGAAGCAGCCATTGTGTCTTGCTGAGTGGGTTACATCATGGCTGATGGGCCTACAGTTCAATAACAACCAGGAAATACTAGCAATAGCAACAGGAACCTTAGGAAAAGACTGTGCTTTCCAGTTCTAATCTGCATATAGGCTTATGTTAGAGTCTATGACTGGTTGACCTTTTTTATGGTATTGTACACAATCGTGCGGTTTGTGATGCAAATGTTGATCTTATCCTCGACATATAACAATTGTGAAACACTCATTCACATATATTTAAATTCACTTCATACTTAAATTATGCAGTAATATTTGTGCGTTCTGTAACACAGGTCACTGACTGGATATTACCATAGTCACATAGTTTATGCTACTGTAATGTAAATATAAAGATTTTCACAAAGAAAACTGCATGCAAACCATATGTAAATGCCTCAGAGATACATAGATGGAAGCCTAAACTGTTATATGCACGCTAAATCTTTTGCAGTGTATAGAAATTCACAATAATTATCAAAAATGCAGTAATGTACTTTTACAACCGTGTCTACGGGAAAGCCGTAACACTTAAGAGGATGCTATGATAGACCTGATACTTTTGTTTGATGGAAATGCATTGATAGACAGTATTACAAAAAGACAGAAGATCAGCCAGTTGAAACAGAGACTCAATGAGTCAATGTGAACCAGTTTACATAACTATAGGTTAGAGAGAATATACAGATAGTGTGGGGATAAACAAAGGAGTACTACTTACAATAGGACAGGCACATACACTTACGAACGGAATTTACAGCTTGTTAGAAATAAGCAGAGGAAAGTCATCCACACAAACACAAAAGTCCCTAAACACATCAACCGAGTTAGAACAGTCTCTAGTCCAAACGTGAGCTAACGAGTAAGCAAACACACGACCCGCAAGGTAGCTACTTACACGTGCACACACACGAATGACAGACATCCTGCTTTTAAACTCCCACCTCTGCGCGTGTAGCCGCAGCGTTGACTAGCTGTTTACAGCTGCAAAGTCCGGAGTTAAGACAGATGTTTATTTCTTATTATGATTTATTATAATTGATACGACCTTGGTCGTTAAAGCAAATGGATGACTGGATGGTCATTAAACGGCCTTAGGTTTATTATAACAGTGCATATTGCTTCGTAATGTTTATTATTAATAGTTGAAAGGGAAATGTCTGGTTATTGGCTTAAGTCAAATCTCTTTTACATGACTGTTGTCTGTCACTCAATGCTATATATTTGTATTATGTAGCTGAGTATTGCTATGCATTCTCCTCAGATGTTTATGACTAGATTCACACTAAATTCGACTGAAATTGTCCTGCACCATCATGCGTCACCACACCCATTGACTGTTTCCACACACAAACACACACATTTCAACACAAATTCAATACTATGTGCTGCCAAGTACAGCATGAATGTGTACTGAATGTTTAAGATGTTTAAGTGTCAACAAAGGATTTATAAGGGCTTGCCCAATCTCAACAGTACCACAAGGTGTATACACAATCACACCCAAAGCCACTGAGCCAACCCAAACACTCCTGGTTCGTATTTGCCCCAACAACACACACCATCTGAAGGTGGAAGCTGAACTCTTATCTATTAATCCGTGAAGGTTGCTCATTTGAGTAAAGGAATGCTGTTGGTGTCATATTCAGACCCTACAAACTGTGTGCCACTAGGTTTTGAACAGGCCATGTTTTCATAGCCTTCAACTGTTACACACATCAAAGGAAGAACAACAAGAAATGGTACTGAATGTGTATCGAGCATGTCTGGCCGAAACCTGAATTGCTGAATTTGTTTTATAGCAAGTAATGGTGTCATACCGTTCCAAAGTATTGTGTCAGTGCATCACTACTTCCAAGCTCCAAGTGATGGAATGGCACCACATATATATAAATACATTTGTTGGTCTTTTAAAGTGTATTAGCCACAGTCAATGGGAGTTTACAGTTTTGTTCAGTACATGTAACAACGACTTATTATCTGTGGTAATTTCACATTTTAAAGGATATCAATAAGGTCAAAGAATGTAGTATTTGAGTAGAATGAAGTTCAGTCAAAATACTGGACATGTAGCAACACATTGCAACACTGAAGCAAGGGCTGCCTAGAGAGCAGTAAAGCAATCATATAGTACAGCCATATAGTGCAGTGGTGCTTTAAGTGGTTCTACCCAAAAATGGTTAAAGAAGAATAAAGCTAAGGTTATGGAAGTCAAAGTCTAGAAACTGAAATGTTGTCGAAGAACCTACAGAGACCAGTTCATGTGAGGAAATCCACCAACATCCCACAGTTGAAGCTCTTCTGTATGAAGGAATGGACTAAAATTCCTGTGAGGTAATGTGCTGGACTGATCAACAGCTACCCTAAATGTTTACTTGCAGTAATTGCTGAAAACAAAGGTTCACCTACTTTTGTCACTCACACATTCTTAATACTGGGTCATTTGCCTCAATAAATGACCAAGTATAATAGTTTTGGCTCATTTGCTTAACTGGACTTCCAAGCAGCAGTGTAACCTAGGATTAGTCACCTCCATGCATAAATCATGTGACATCAACTGATCTGTTGGCCTTCGTATTACAGCAATTATTCACAGCTTTGTGCAAGAGACATGGGAAGTTGTCGTGCAGGAACTGCAGGTTGCGTCTTCATTCCTCAAACTTAACCTTTTCAACCTCAAAGGCAGAAGAGGCGGGATTACATCACAGTAGGTTGCTGAGAGTACAATCAACTTTGCCAAGTCAACATGCTGAGAAAATAAACATGAGAAAATGTTGCATGTCCTAATGGGAATTGTGGAATTAGTCCCCAGTATATTTCCTGAGAGGATCTAGCACTTTTAATAGCTTCCAAGAGTTCTCTGTTTCTTGGTACAGAGATAGTTGCAGCTACATTCTACCTAGACACACAAATGCTTTACTTGCGGAAAGCCTGAAGGCAGGATTATTAGTACAGTACCACCATTAAATTCCCAGCAGATTTGACAATACAAGACTCCTACTGGACACCTCATCCTATTAAAATATTCAACTGTCAAATTAGTCTAGAACCAGTCATTTGGTCGATTATTTATTTTATATTGTGATATCAAGTCTTCAAGAAAGTATTTCAAACAGGAAGAAAACCACTAGAGTTCCCAGTGAGGATCTACTAGTTTTAATAGCTTCCAAAGGTACAGTTATTCCCGGTGCAGCTACAAAACCAGAACACTTTCAGTTTGTAATTAGTTTAATAGTATATTATGAAGATTTCCCAGTTTATATCCGGATAGGTAAGTGCT
>JAJAGP010004311.1:0-52384 GCA_025084515.1 Ancistrus triradiatus | reverse complement strand
ACTGACGAAGGCGTATATCATTAGCCCCTACATGAATAACTATCCTAGAGAATCTGCGTCTCTCGAGTTCACTAAGACTCGTTACAATGTCCGGCACTCTGGCTCCGGGGATACAGAGAACTCTAGCTGCTGGTGTCCCTAAAGGGGTAGCAAGTTTCACGTGTCGTAAAATAGAGTCAGCTATGACCAGAGCTCTTTCAACAGGCTGCTCATTTCAGTGGGTGCATCACTGAGGAGGGCAAACCTGTTGGACACGTGAACAGGTAAAGAGTGGTGCTCTCGTGGACTAGCCTTACGACTACGTCGCTGAATCGTCACTCACTTGCCCTGCTGTGAGGGCTCTGCCGGGGCTGGGGCTCTAACTTCACCTGTGGCATCCAGATCTGCTAAGCTAGGAGCTGAGCTAGCCTTCTCTAATGTCAGGATGCACGCCTCTAAAAATACAATCTTCTCCGTCAGACTAGCTACAAGCCTACAGCTATCACAAATTAAATTTACACTAATGACGGAGGAAGAATAGCTAAACATGCCACACTCGGCACAGGGAACAAGCGCAGCCGAAGCCATGTTAGTACAATTAATGAATTAAAGGTACTTAGTTTTGGGTGGTGTTGTGGGGTGCCGAGTGAAGATATGGTTCAGCTGCAGCCGATGGTCCAATGCAATGCTCGATTAAAGCGTTAATACAAGTTAATACAAAACGTCACAAAAAACTAAGTCTCAGAAAGACTGTAAAAAAGTTATAAAAACACACACTACTGCAAAAGAAGACACAACTCTGGTAATTAGCTAAAGGCTACAAACACAAGCCGGTAAACCTGTAAAGTTACTAAATAATGATTGGCGGCAAAAAAATATAATCCGCCGGTACGAGAAGAAAATGATTAAAATGTGGTAAAAACCTACTATATATACACGATTATATACGATACAGATGCAATCGGGAATTAAAGTAGTTCAAAGGTAATAAACTGCTAACAGCTACAAAACAGCGTGCGTCCTGTGTGCAATCGGGGAGAACGAGTGTGGGTTGCCAGATCCTCGCAATCCCCACGTCAGTGGTCAGCATTCTCTCAGCTGCATTCAGGGCAGCAGTGTCCCTCTGCCTTCTCTACCCATGCTCACAAGGTCTCATATGTTCTCGGCCTCCTTCAGGGTAAGACTTTGATGTGGGCTGAGGTTGCCCTCTTCCAGGGGGGTTTTGAGGACCTCATGTATGCCGACTTCATCTTACAGATCCGAGAGGTGTTCGATCACCCGAACCATGGCAAAGCGACATCGAGTCGCCTCATCGGCCTTCGAAAAGGCTCCCGTACTGTCTCTGACTATGCAGTGGAATTCTGGTCAGCGGACACCGACTGGAATGACACCGCTTTACGCGAGGCACTCCAGACAAGCCTGTCCGAACACCTCAAGGACGAGTTAGCGGTCCATGATGAACCCAGTGATGGTAGACCTGGCCATTTGTCTGGACCGACACATACATGTGCACAGGTTAGAGAGCACAGGTTAGCAATCCCTTCTCCACGCACCAGACCCACTGTGTCAGAGCCCCCCACTGCCAGATCAGTGCCCCAGTCTCTCCGACGGCCCTGAGCACATGCATTTGGGTCATACCAGACTTACGCATGCGGGCTGGCGGCCTGTACATGTACAGTCTTACTGGTGAGCCTCCCCTTTTGAGTGGGAGGGGCAGGTGGTGCTAGTGCGCCCTGGCAGTCCGCAGTACATGTACAGGCCGCCAGCCCTCGTGCGTAAGTCTGGTATGACCCAAATGCATGTGCTCAGGGCCGTCGGAGAGACTGGGGCACTGATCTGGCGATGGGGGGCTCTGACACAGTGGGTCTGGTGCGTGGAGAAGGGATGTGCTCTCTAACCTGTGCGTGGAGAAGGGATGTGCTCTCTAACCTGTGCACATGTATGTGCAAAACCTCCACAAATGAGACGTACATTCCTTACTCTGTCTGTCATCTTGTGCTTCTCAGCATCCACCCGGCAAGTGGACGCCCTGACCGATTCCAGGGCCAAAGACAACCACATGGATGAGGAACTGGCCAGTTGCTGGCCAGTATCACCCAACACACACTCCCCATTCCCCTCATCATCTCAGGGAACCATCGGGAGAATATCTCCTTCACTGTGATCCGCTTGCCCATGACCCCGCTGGTACTTGGCCACCCTTGGCTAGTCGCCCACGATCCCTCCATTGACTGGAAGCAGGGACAGATCACAGCATGCAGTGAATCCTGTAAACAGGATTGCCACACCTCTGCGGTTCCACATCCAAGGTCCTCCAATAGACTTCTCAGCCTGAAGACCCTGCGGACCTGTCCAGAGTGCCCCAGCTCTATCACGGCCTAGGCCGGGTGTTCAGTAAGGACCATGCCCAGGAGCTGCCACCCCACTGGCTGAATGACTGTAGCATTGATCTCCTCATGGGTGCCCCCTTGCTTGTATCAGCTCTTCCAGAGTGAGAAAGAAGCTATGAAGGAGTATATCTCCGAATGCCTGGTGGCCGGCCTCATACATCCCTCGTCCTCTCCACTGGTGGCTGGATTTTTCTTTGTGGCCAAAATGGAGGGCTCCTTGCACCCCTGCATCAACTACCAAGGACTTAATGCCATCACTAAGCATAACCGGTACCCCCTACCGCTCCTATCCTTGGCAGGCGACCTCCTCCAAGGGGCCTCCTTCTTCACCAAACTGGACTTATGCAACACCTACCATCTGGTCCACATCAAGGAGGGGGACGAATGGAAGACTGCCTTCAATACATCTCTAGGGCACTTTGAATACTGTGTGATGCCCTTTGGCCTTACCAAAAGAAGCTTCAACACTTCCTGGGGTTAGCCAAGTTTTATCACCATTACATCCAGGATTATAGCAAAGTGGCAGCCCCTCTCACTCAACTGACCTCCATCAAGGTTGCCTTCCAGTGGATTCCCAAAGCCAACTGGGCATTCTGGTGCCTCAAGGAACTTTTCACCACTGCCCCGGTGCTCGCCCAGCCAGACCCAAGTCGGCAATTTATCATGGAGGTTGATGCATTGGAAACTGACATGGGGGCCGTCCTGTCCCAGCGCATAGCCCCGGACAACAGGCTACACCCCTGCACCTTCTTCTCCCGTCAACTGACCCCAGCGGAGAAGAATTACGACGTGGGTAACCATGAGTTGCTGGCAGTTAATCTGGCCATGGAGGAATGGAGACACTGGCTCGAGGGATCCGAGCTCCCGTTCATTGTTTGGACCGACCATCGGAACCTCGCCTACATCCAGACCGCAAAACAGTTGAACTCCCGACAAGCCAGGTGGGCCCTATTTTTTGGTCGGTTCAACTTCACCCTCACCTACAGACCTGGGTCACAAAACATGAAGCCGGACACCCTCTCATGACAATTCTCCACCGAAGCCTCCAACAAACCCCTGGATACCATTCTGCCTTCTGATCGACTGGTTGCCCACTTCACCTGGGAGGTCCAATGGATCATCCGGAAGGCGCAGGGGACCGAACCCGACCCTGGGGGTGGGCCTCCCAACTGACTCTACGTGCCCGCTTTGGCTCGGGCCGCTTCTCTCCAATGGGTCCACGAGTCCAGGTTTGCCGGCCACCCAGGCTACCACCGGACCGTGGTCCTCCTCCGCCATCACCTCTGGTGGCTGTCCATGGACACTGATACCAAGGTCTTTGTCATGGCCTGCCCCACCTGCGCCTGCAGAAAATCCTTCCATCGGCCTCCTGCCGAATTCCTGCAGCCTCTCCTAATCCCCAGACGGCCGCTGGTCACATATTGTGGCAGACTTCATCACGGGGCTCCCCACATCCGATGGGAATACCATGATCCTGACGGTCATAGACCGGTTCTCCAAGGCTGTCCGTCTTATAGCCTTACCTAAATTGCCCACTGCCTTGGAAATGGCCAAGATCCTGTTCCAGGAGGTGTTCAGGACCCACGGCATCCCTCAGGACATCATGTCTGATCAGGGCCCCCAATTTATCTCGCAGGTATTGAGGACCTTCTGCAAGACCCTTGGGACCACGGTGAGCCTGACTTTGAGGTTCCATCCCCAGTCCAACGGTCAACCCAAGTGGGCCAACCAAAAAATCAAGGGCACTCTGAGATGCTTGACGTCCAAGGATCCTACTAAGTGTAACGCCCAGCTGGCTTGGGCCGAATACGCTCATAACACCCCCACTAACGCCGCCACAGACCTGTCCCCTTTAGACTTCCCTGAGCTATCTCCCACATCTATTTCCTGACCCCAAGACCGAAGTAGCAGCCCTCTCCATTGCCCACCACTTACACCAATGCCAGAAGACCTGGAAGATCACCCAGTCACCCCTCCTCAAGGCTCGTGGCAAGGTCCAACGATCAGCCAACTGCCACAGGAGACCAGGCCCACTTTCATCCCTTGTCAACCTGTCTGGCTCTCGGCTAGTAACATTCCACTCGGCATCAAGCCCAGGAAGTTGGCACCCCCGTTTTATCGGTTCGTTCCCGGTGGATAAGGTAATTAATTCTTCTTCTATATGTTTGAAATTGCCAAACCACATGAAGATTCACCCCACTTTCCGTGCCTACCAGGTTAAGCCCATCTTTTCCTCAGGCCTTAGCCCTCCGGTCAATCCCCCGCCGGCCGCCCGGGTCGTCGACGGCAACCAGGTGTTCATGGTGCGCCGTCTCCTGGACTCCCGGCAACGTCCTCCTGGTCCCGCTCCACTTTTCTGCCCTTTTAGTTATTTTCCGTTTTGGTTTTCTGAGTGTGGCGTGCATGTGTTTGTGTTTGCTTCCACAGAGATCGATTGGCTCCCAGATCCTCACTCCTCCTCCCATTTCACACCTGGTCATCATTTATCATCATCTTCACTGTCTATATCTACGCCGATCGATCTCCCAGATGCCGCCAGCATAATCTTCCATCAAACCCAGTACCTGGCTCTATTCGCTAGCTCAGCTTAGCTCAAGTTCAGTCTAGTCTCCCTATCTAAGCCTCCCTGGCTTCTCTATTCTCTTTAGCATATTAGCTCTTTGTTCTCTGCTATGTAGCTTTAGCCACCGGCTATTCCTGTGTGCCACCATGCCATAGTGTTAGCATTAGCTTCAGCATCTGACTTATTTTCTTTGGTACCATGCTGTGCTTATTTTGCCCCTTTTTGCCTGGTACTTACAGCTGCCTTTCTGCTCCCTTCTAGCTCCGGAGCCGTCCAACTGCTGCTCAGTTTGCGCCCTGGGAACATTCCCGTTGCTTGCTGCAGGTTCCAGGCTGTCGTGGAAGCAACGCTCTCATTACTGCTGAATTTTGTGTTTTGTTTTGGTTCCGTCTCGCATCTGCTGCCAACCTCCTGGATTCACGCTGCCGTTTCCATTCCATATACACCATCTATCGTCCACTTCATACTCTGAGTATCTGTTTAATCAATTTGTTTTTACCGTTACATATGTTGTCTGTTGGTACTCATCTGGGGCTCCTCTGTAATTTAACTGTGGGACCATGGGTCCCACGTCAAGTCAAGTCAAGTCAGATCTATTTATATAGCGCTTTTTACAATGGAGCATTGTCTCAAAGCAACTTTACAAGTTTAGATTATCTCCTAATAACTACGTCCAATCTCAAATTGAGCAAGCCTAGGGTGACAGTGGCAAGGAAAAACTCCCTCCCACGTAACAAAAATAATAGTTTACTATCATTTCAGGCATATCTATTACCAGTTCTACTCACAAGTTCAAATGTCAAATACTTCCCAAATCATGAAAGGCTACTCCCACAATCTCATTAGACATGCACAAACAGTAACACGACTATTATGAATAAACTCAACTCAGGTAGCTGGCTAGTTTAAATGACAGAAATGACACAATATAATATTAAGATGAAAATAATGGGTGGCACAGCAGCAGTTTGCAAGCACACCATTGTATTGACACATTGCAGGCACCACACAAGCACTGGCTGTGTTTAAGGGAGACCGTGATCCTGACAAAAAAAACCCCTCCCCATTGTTTTAAGAGAGTCTTCTAGCCAGACCTGTGGTCCTCGGTCCAAAAGGATGTCCTCTGGAATGCCGAAGACGCGGAAGACGTGTTCGAACAGCAGTTCTGCTGTCTGAAGTGCGGAGGGGATCTTCGGCAGAGGGATGAAGCGCACGGCACGGGAGAAGCGGTCGATCACGAAGAGAATGGCTGTGGATCCGTGGGAAGGAGGGAGATCCGTGACAAAGTCGAGCGCTATGTGGGACCATGGCCGTTGTGGCACAGGCAGAGGGTGGAGCAGGCCAGAGGGGAGAGTGCGAGGAGTCTTGGCCTGGGTGCACACGTTACAGGATGACACAAAGCGGTGCACGTCCTTGCGCATGTTCTCCCACCAGTAGCGTGCCGTTAGGAGCTGATAGGTGCGGGTCTCCCCGGGATGACCAGAACACAACGAGAGATGAGCCCAGGCGAGGAGGTGGTCGCGGAGATCGATGGGCACGAACTTTTTGTCTGACGGGCATCTGGGCGGAACGCGCATTTGAGAGAGCCTGTCGTCCAGCTCACGCCCGAAGTCCAGGTGATAGCGCCGATAGTGCAGGAGGCTGGGAGGATGGGCGTGGGTTCCTCCGGAGTGGTCGGCTCGAGGTCAAGGCTGCGGGATAGAGCGTCTGCCTTGGCGTTCTTCGTCCCTGGGTGGTAGGTGATGGAGAATGTGAACCGAGAAAAGAAGAGAGCCCATCGGGCCTGACGCACTTTGAGACGCTTGGATGAAGGTATTCCAGGTTCTTGTGATCGGTGAGGATTGTGATGGAGTGTTTGGAACCCTCGAGCCAGTGCCTCCACTATTCCAGGGCCAGCTTGATGGCCAGCAGTTCGCGGTCCCCCACGTCGTAGTTGCGCTCGGCTGGAGTGAGCTTGTGCAAAAAGAAGGCGACTGGGTGTAGTTTGGGGCGTTCCGGGTCGGGATGTCCCAGGACGGGAGCACGAGTAAAGGCCTGCTCTGCGCTGAAGGCCTGCTCTGATTCCCGGGACCAGCGGAGAGAGCAAGGCTTACCATGCAAAAGCGCGGTGAGGGGCACCACCGTGCGACTGAAATCCCTGATGAAGCGGCGGTAAAAGTTTGCGAAACCCAGGAAGCGCTGCAGTTGTTTGATGGAGGTCGGTGTGGGCCAAGCGAGGACGGCGGAGAGCTCAGAGTTGTCCATGGCGACCCCGGAGGGGGTGATCACATAGCCAAGGTAACGCATGGATTGGGAATGAAACTCACATTTCTCAGCCTTTACACGGAGATGGTGAAGACGCAGCCTCTCGAGCACTTGGCGGACGTGGGAGACGTGAGCAGCGAAATCCGACGAATACACCAGGATGTCGTCGAGGTAGACTATGATGAAACGGCCCAGCATATCCATTTCACAAATGCCTGGAAGAACGAAGGGGCGTTCGCCAGGCCGAAGGGCATTACCAGGTATTCGTAGTGGCCGCTGCTGGTGCTGAATGCGGTCTTCCACTCATCGCCCTCCCTGACACGGACCAGGTTGTACGCATTTCTGAGGTCCAGTTTGGTGTACCAGCGAGCTGTGTGGAGCTGTTCGAGGGCGGAGGGCACCAGTAGGAGCGGATAGGCGTACCTGCGGGAGATGCGGTTGAGTTCCCGATAGTCTATGCAAGGTCTCAGGCCACCGTCCCACTTGGGCACAAAGAAGAACCCCACTGAAACGGGGGAAGTGGACGGGCGGATGAAGCCGAGGTCGAGGTATTTCGTGATGTAGTCCGACATGGCTTGCTCTTCGGCCGGTGAGAGAGGCTATAGACGGGACTTGGGTAGCGATGCGCCCGGGACGAGGTCGATGGCACAGTCGTACGAGCGGTGGCCCAATCCAAGGCTCGACCGGAGAGGAGGGAAACCACCAGGGCGATGCGGGCTGCGTCGGATTCCGGTGGTGAGTGAGTGAAGTAGAGCTCACACTGAAGGAGGAAGCCTTCACAGCGCTCCGGATCGCCGTCGTATTGACCTGGCAGGGCGATTCTGTAAGCGGACTGTGGGAACCTCGGTGGGCTGGAAGGAAGCGGAACTGAGGCCGGAGGCACCGCGGGAGCGGCGGTGGCGGCGGGCGGCGTTAGCTGTAACAGGCGCTGAGAGAGCTCACTGACAGAGGGGACTAGTGCGTTGAGCAAGCGTTGGTTATCCGCCAGCAGGGAAACCGCTTGAGCCACTTCCTGAATCTGGGAGCGGAGTTCGGCGAGTTGCTCCGCTGTGGTTGAGGCAAGGTCGGAACCACTAGCCGCTGTCTCCATGTTTAAGGCTACACAAACTGTAACGCCGATGGAAGGTAGGAGACAGACGCAGGCAGTGGAGTACAAACAGGAGGTTTTTATTTCTCTCTATAAACTGCAATGGGGATGCAGGAGCTACGAGAGCAGGTAGGTACCTTTTTGTGTAGCGGCGTGAATGTGAATGAGTGGTGGTATATGTATGGTAGCGGAGGGAGGTCGAAAACGGGAACAGGTGCAGGTGATCAGTAGACAGGTGAGGACGAGCGTGGCAGATTGCGTGTGTCGGGAGCGGTGCTTGACGGGGGCGTGACATAGGCTCCACACCGTGAACAGGATAAGTGGGGTTAAAATGCACAAATAAATAAATTGAAATCCAACCATTGTAGATAAATTGTCAATAAAATGTTCCGTTTAACCTCAGAAAACACTCCAGAAGTTTGCTCATTCAGATTTTCATTAATCTACACGGAGCAGAGAAAAGAGAGCTATGAAGAATGGAAGGTCTTTCAAGCGTTCCATCAAGCACACAGCAATAAGTCGTCTTTATTTTTAAAAAGGCAATTATTCTATCCTATTTGCATTTATTTGAAGAGACTTCTCTTTAAATACTAAGGACCAAGCAGATATCAGATGAGATTATTAACCTTGAAGAACATGATTTACAGCTTATTCTTATCCCAGACTCTTTGAAAAATGTATTCACATGTATGGCTGTGCCCATTCCCTTCAAGGATAAGAATCAGTAATTAGTATAGCATGTCATTTTTTTAATCACTGTAGGAATCTAATTGTAAAAATTCTTGTCTCAACACACTCTATCCAACTGCCAGAAGTGCAGTGCAGCAATAGGTATCCTACTGGCAGTGTCTAACATCAGTTATTGATTTTTGTTTTTCTTTTTCTTTTTTTACAGAGCCATACTGCCAAATAAAACCATCAACATTAAAGATTGAGGCTATGTCCACACATACACGGATATTTTCTAAAACGGAGGTTTTCAAATTCGTTTATGAAAAACATCGCGTCCACACAAGCACTGTTTAAACAAAAAACTTCGTCCACACGAAAACACAAAAACGCACACAGTCACTGTCAAGAGCAATGCCAAACCAGCAGTCCTATATGCCGGCGAAGCAGCTCACTCAGCGACAACAGCAACGTCCTATGCATACGAACATTTTCTCACCATTCTTCTTCAACAACAACTTCGTTTTGAAAGCTGTCCCAGCAACGAGAGGTCCGACCTGGTCTCGTCCAAAATCGGCGACGCTGGGGGCGGGAACTGCTTCGTGGGTGTCATGGATATAGTAGTGATGGGAATTTCGGCTCTCTTCAGAGAGCCAGTTCTTTTGGCTCGGCTCACTAAAAAGAGCCGGCTCTTTCGGCTCCCAAGTGGTTCTTTAGATTTTTTGAAGCTTAATTTATTACCAAATTATGTGTAAAATGAATTACTAATGTAAAAACACATAATATCCAATGTTTGTTATTATTAATATGTTTTTTATTTATATACTCACAATGGAACACAGTAAAATAAAACACAAAAACGAAGACCCATCTCAATTACAGGTCCAATCTGGTCTCAGGTCTCTGATTATGTGTATTATTTGCTATATACAGGGAAACCAAACATCACTCAACAAAATCTAAATAAAAATGTGCCAAAAAGAAAACGCAACATCCAGGTTACAGTTTTTTATGAAGATTGGCATTAAAAAAAAAACCAAGGATCTCATCTTTGAGGGGTTGATCCTGGTTCTCCTTTCTGTTATGATCTGACCTGTTTTAGAAAAGATTCTCTCTGAAGGGAAATTATATATATATATATATATATATATATATATATATATATATATATATATATTAGATTCAACTTTATTGTCATCTTTCTTGTCATTACACATGTACAAGTACAACGCAACGAAATGTAGTGAATAAGCAGTGCAAGAAGTGCAATAAGCAGCAATGTGTAGGAATGTACAATAAAAAAATATATATATAAACCGGCTCACAAAGAGCTCCTGTCGTTCATCTCAAAGAGCCGGCTCGGATCGGTCGCGACCGACACATCACTAGAACATAGTAGTGACCTCCATAGTGCATTCTGATGCCTCTGTTCTTCAGTGTAATGAAAAAGTAATAAGTGTAAATATATTTGTGGATTTGTAACAAGTTCGGTCAGCAGTGTTACAGCTGGCACTATTTTGGCTACTATTTTGCACAAAATCGCCTCATGTAAACAAAGGAGATAACGGCGCACAAAGTGACGTTACAAGCAAGAAACTCCGTTTTCCCAGTCCACACATCAACACTGAAAACGGTTTCTGAAAATCCTCACCCTGGAAGGAGTTTTGCAAAAAGTCCGTTTTCAGTGACCTAAAATGCCATTTTCGTGTGGACGAACGGTCAAAATGCATAGAAAAAGCTACGTTTTCAAAAATACCTGTGTTCGTGTGGACAGGGCCTGAATTAAAATATTTTTGACTAGTGGTTCTGACTGAAATAGTTAAAGTCAGTTGGTCTCCCTAAAGTGTTCCAGTGTGTGTGTGTGTGTGTGCGTGTGTGTGTGTGTGTGTGTGTGTGTGTGTGTGTGTGTGTGTGTGTGTGTGTGCGCAATCATGCGTGTGTTTGCCCTATGATGGTCTGGTACCTTGTTAATGCTTGGTTACTGCCTCGTGCCCTGTTCAGTTTCCTAGGCCCCAGCTAACCCACAACCTTGAACTGGATTAGAAGAATAAATAAATGAATTAAAACAATATTTAAAAGAACATCAATCATCACAAAGTGCAGAATACATGGAATCAGTGTAAACTGTATAAACTGTTCAGAACTTTACAAATGTATAATTTAACACAATAGCAGCAGCCAAAATGTGCCAGTACAACTTATCACAATTAGCAAGTCTAGCTTACTCTGAATGCAGTTACAGAGTGAACGGCTCAGGTCCAGCAAACACAGTTTTTCTGTGAGTTGCTAAGGAGTGATTGTGTTGAAGCTAAAGATAACCAGCATTCTTATGTAACAGTCCATTTTGTCCATATAAATCAGAGCCAGGTGAATGGTGAATAAACTGCAATATCTGTGGATCAGTTGGGGTAAATATTAAACTAAACGAGTGCAGTGAGGTGAGTCTTGATATGTCTCATGACTAGTTTCTCAAATTACTCCTGATGATTCAGTGAGTGCTATGGTATGGTAGTCATTAAGGTATAACACAGTTGACATTTTTGGTACAGGGATGACGGTATTGTTATTGAAGCACATGGGGATGGCAGGGCTGTTAAAGACATTGATGAGGACACCCATGAGCTGCTTTGATCACTGCTCTGATCACTTGGCACAGTATGTTGTCAGGTCTAGCAGCTTTATTTGCAATTTTAGATTATCTCCTAATATCTACATCCAATCCCAAATTGAGCAAGCCTAGGGCAACATTGGCAAGGAAAAACTCCCTAAGTGTTATGAGGTAAAAACCTTGGGAGGACCAAGACTCAAAAAGGGACCCAACCTCCTTGGGCGGTCTAGATGATAAATGTAAAAATGAAACTAATTTATCTAAACTAATAAGTCATGCAGTTCGTCAAGTAAAAGGTAAAATATGCACAACTGCATTAAGTAGTCCAATACACAGTCACTCCAGGATCTTGAGACTAAGCAGGAAAGTCCTTGGCGGCACTTCATCCCTAGATGACCGGAGGAGGGAGAAAGTTACTGCCCTCTAGTGTGCCTGGGTATGATGGGGCTGGAGCTTATGACTGAAGCAGCTTAAGTGAAGCTGAAGTGAATGAGCATCATGTGTTGGGCAGGAACTGGTACCGAAACACAGCTCGGAGAGAAAACAGAAAATGTAATTAGTGTAGCAAGTCAAGTCAAGTCAAATTTATTTATATAGCGCTTTTTACAACACAGTATTGTCTCAAAGCAGCTTTACAAATATATTAGATCAAAGCCCTAGTTGAGCAAGCCTGTGGCGACAGTGGCAAGGAAAACCTCCCTTGTAGGAAGAAACCTTGGGAGGACCCAAGACTCAAATAGGGACCCATCCTCCTTGGGCAGCCTACATGTTAAATACAATAGTTGAAGAGTATATGTAAAGATAATACCCTATTTAAATTTAGAATAGAATAATTATATAGACTAAGATGATTTGAACTAATAAAAAATAGAGAATAAGATCTATAACATATAAGGTTATGATTGAATGAGTTTGAATGAACAGGTAGTCCAAGTAGAAGAGTTACTGTAGTTTTGTTTTTTGTCTTGTAGTTGTGTCCCGGAGTTTGAACAGGTAGTCCAAGTGGAAGAGTTACTGTAGTTTTGTTTTTTTTTGTCTTGTAGTTTGTTTGTCCCAGAGTTTGACCGTATGCCAAGTGGAAGATTTATGTAGTTTTGTGTGTCCCGAGTTTATTACCCTCTGATGGGTACTAAGTAATGGTATGAGGACTGGAACAGAGAGTCACCACAGGATTACAGTACGTTCAGCAGATGAGTAGAAAAAGCAGTGATGTCTGCTGCATCACTGGATCTAAGGACTTCACCCTCAAGTCGCTGGGGGCAGTGAGGAGAGGCGATGTTGTCCTTGCAGCGATGAAACCGTGAGCTACATCCTCAGGACACAAAACCCAAACTAGGGTTTTGTGTCCGCGCCATCTCGGAAATAGAGAAACACAAAAATGTGTTAAAACCATGATATTAAGTAAACATTCATTGTAAAATGTCAAATATTGTTTTAAGGCTCCCCAAAGGTTTGAGTAAATAAGTGTGTTTTAATCTTGACTTGAAGATCAAGAGCGAGTTTGACTCACGAACAGTGACAGGGAGGCTATTCCAAAGGTGAGGGGCCATGTATGAGAACGCTCTTCCCCCTGCAGTGACTTTCTTAATCCTAGGGACTACAAGTAACCCTGCACCTTGTGAGCGAAGTAAGCGTGATGGGTTCTAGTGCTGAATTAGTTCACTTAAATATTGCGGTGCCAGGCCATGCAGCGCTTTATAGGTTAGCAATAAAATTTTATAATCAGTACGAAATTTAATATTCAGCCAGTGCAAAGACGATAGAACGGGACTAATATGGTCAAACTTCCTAGTTCTAGTAAGCACTCGTGCTGCTGCATTTTGTACCAACTGGAGCTTGCTAAAGGATCTACCAGAGCAACCAGCAAAAAGAGCATTACAGTAATCTAACCTTGAAGTTATAAACGCATGGATCAGTTTTTCAGCATCATTAACGGAAAGTATATTTCTTATTTTTGTGATATTACGCAGTTGAAAAAAGCAACTCTGGTGATGTCACTAATGTATGCATCAAAAGAGAGGTCTGAGTCCATTGTGACACCCAAGTTTTTTACTACTGAGCTGGGGGTGACAAAGAAAGCATTAATATTTAACACTAGATTAATCAGCTTCTCCCTTGCAGCCTTTGGACCAACAAGTAATGCTTCAGTTTTATCTGAAATCAGTAGAAGAAAGTTACATGACATCCAGTCTTTTATGTCGTTAATACAATCCTCAATCTTACTGAGTCTGTTGATTTTGTTTGGTTTGGCTAATATATACAGCTGTGTGTCATCTGCATAACAGTGGAAGTTAATTCCATGTTTATCAATAATATTCCCTAAGGGTAGAATGTAAAGAGTAAATAATAGAGGTCCCAACACTGACCCCTGGGGAACGCCATACTTTACTTTTGTAGTATCCGAGCATGAATTATTTACAGGACAAATTGTGAGCGATCACTCAGATAGGATTCAAACCAGGAGAGTGCGAGTCCTTTAATACCTACTGTGTTTTCTTGCATTTTCAATAAAATATTATGATCTACAGTATCAAATGGTGCACTAAGGTCTAAAAGAACAAGGAAAGAGACACATCCATTATCGGAGGACATTAACAGATCATTAACTACCCTAACTAATGCGGTTTCAGTACTGTGGTCGGATCTGAATCCTGACTGAAATGTTTCATGAATATTATTTCTGTGTAAATAAGAGCATAATTGTTGGGAGACGACTTTTTCTAGAACCTTAGAGATAAAAGAAAGGTTAGATATTGGCCTATAGTTAGATAGCACAAGTGGATCAAGATTAGGTTTTTTAATCAGGGGCCTGATAACTGCACATTTAAAAGACTTTGGTATGTATCCAAGGTTAAGGGATGAATTTATTATGGTAAGTAGGGGTTCTATAATGGCAGGGATTAGATCTTTAAGTAAACGTGTTGGTATAGGGTCCAGTAGACATGATGAGGATTTTGAACAACTAATTAAGTTAGTTAGTTCAATTTGGGAGATCGGACTAAAGGAATGTAGTTGTAAAACATTGTTAGATAGGCCTTCAGCACTCATGTTCCTCAGGGAGAGTTGCTGCTTGCTACTGGGATGTACATTCTGACTTTCACGTCGTATTTTTTCTATCTTATCATTAAAGAATATTAGGAAATCATTACTGGTATACACCGGCGGTACAATAGGTTCCAAAACAGGTGCATTCCCAGTGGTTTTGATACAGTGTCAAAGAGGAATCTTGGATTATTCTTGTTACTGTCTATCAAAAATGAGAAATATTCTGATTTAGATTTTTTTAAGGGCATGTTTGAATTCAGTCAGGGCATGTTTCCATGCCAACTTATACACTTCCAGTGTAGTGTGTTGCCATTTGCGCTTTAATTTTCTTGCAGTTTGTTTTATAGCACGTATACGATCGTTATACCAAGGGGACAGCCTTTTATCCCTGATCATTTTGGTTTTAACTGGTGCTACAGTGTCTAAGGTTGTGCGTAGCACAGAATCTAACCATTGGGATGCCTGTTCAAGTTGTTCAGGCTCTACTGGTGACAAGAACATCAGTTCTGGGAGGTTATTAGTGAAAGCAGCTGCAGTAGCAGACGTAATAGTACGTTTAGATTTAGGACAACGCACTGAACAAATCTTACTGGTTAGACACAGATCACATAGTAGGAGAGAGTGATCTGAGATTAAATCACTTTGTGGTATAACAGCAAACTTATCAATATCAATACCAAGTGTTAGTATTAAATCTAAGGTATGATTACAGCGGTGGGAAGGACCTAGTACATTCTGGTTGATACCCATAGATTTTATAATGGAATCAAATGCAATTTTAAGAGGATCATGCTCGTTTTCATAATGAATATTAAAGTCTCCAACAATTAAAGCCTTATCAGTTGTTAGTAGTAATTTAGAAATAAAGTCTGCAAACTCTTGGAGAAACTCAGAGTAAGGACCAGGGGGCCGATAAATTGTAACGAGCATAAACAAGGTGGGTTTTTTATTTGATGATGTTTGATTAACTACATCAGCTACAAGTAATTCAAAGGAGTTAGGCATGCAAGTCGTTTTAATATTAAGTTCTATACATTTGTCATATATTGTTGCTACACCTCCTCCACGGCCATTAGGACGTGGTTTATGTATATAAATATATCCAGGAGAAGCTGCTTCATTTAAACCTACGAACTCATTAAGTCTCATCCAGGTTTCAGTAAGACAAAGTACACTAAGATTATAATCTGTGATCATTTCATTCACAAGTAAGGCTTTAGACACGAGTGATCTAATGTTTAGTAGTCCTAACTTTACTCTGACTTTATTACTTTTTTATCAGGATCATTTGAACTAATTATAATTAGGTTGTTTAAACATACTTTATGAGAGCGTTTGGGTTTATAGACGGCACGAGGAACAGACACGGTTTCAATAGTTTGAGCCCCGAGTCATTTCTTATGTTATTATGCATCGTGTAAACATTTTGTCTGCTTAGAACCTGTGTACCTAGATTACTGGGGTGAATTCCTTCATACTTAAAGAAGAAGACATCCAAAAGAGATGAAAATTATCATAAAAACAAGCTTACGTGAAGTAACAGGTCTCCTGTAGCCAGCTGTGCAGACTCAAAGTGCGACTGAAGCGTCCAATTCCTCTTCCCAGACTCGGGATGGGTCCGGAGATGAAGATACGTTTTCCGCATGATTCAAGAAATCTAAACAAGTCATTGAAATCCCGCTTCAGGACCTCCGACCTCTGATCATGAATATTATTACATCCAGCGTGGATAATCACATTCTGGACTGAGGTGTATTTCTCCAGCAGAAAGGGGAGCTGTAGAAGAATGTCCGCAACTTTGGCTCCCGAAAACGAGTGGACCACAGCAGAAGTTCTCCTAATATTCCTCACTATGAAGTCTCCCACAATCAGTGTTGCTGGTGGAGGAGGCCGAGATGAGGCTCCGGTGCGACCAGCAGAATTAAAACGCCGGGTTGAGGATTCCTGGAAGCAGCGCTGGCTACGAGCGTGCTGCTTTTGATGTCTATCATCTGCCGTGGCGACTGGACAGGTATCGTAGGTGCGTTGACTAAATCTGAAGACTGCGGAGGGACATCACATTCTTCTAAAACCGAAAACCTGTTTCCCAAAGCAATGCCGTAATGTTGGGTCGGGAGCTGAGGATGGCGGTCGGAGCGCCTGCCGCTTTGCTTCCCCCTGCGGGCTGGTTTCCACGGGTCTGGCTCACACGGTGTGGAACAGCTTACTAGTTTCGGCCGAGCACTCAGTTGTGACCATGGTTTAGCGGCCTGCACAGTTTCTGGTCGCGGAGCAGTGGTGTCCAAAGCGGCTACAACAGCTGTATCGTTGACCGTAGCTAATAAGGCTAAGTAGCAGACTTAGGACTACACTTTAAATTGATTAATTTTTAATGAACAAACGGGGCACCACCGAATCGTTTGTGGACTGGTAAATCCGGAAAACCAGTTGAAAGGGAACAGTGAAATTGATCAGTCTAGGTCTGAATAGTGAATTCAAAGTTATTTTTCTCGACCTTTGTTTGAATGAAACTCTCTCACACCGAAAGGTAAATTCAAAAGGTTATAACAAGTTTATTCATTTCAAACAAGGCAATACCAACAAACTATCTGATGTACTCATCCTCCTCTCCCTCCTGTTGGGGATTCTCTTCTGTCCCATCCTGAGAGATTCGGGGGTGAACCTGATCGCTGCAGGGGGTTCCTTCTGCAATGCTCCCTGGCCTTTGAGCAACGGGCCTCGCAATTCCCCTCTGAGCGGGCACGGGTGGCCTACATGCTGTCCCTGCTGACTGGCCGAGCCCTTGATTGGGCCACCGTCCAGAGGGAATCAGGTTCCCCCGTTGTCCAGACTGAAGAGGCTTTTTCCCCAGGCCCTCCGCGACACCTTCTTTCATCCATCAGGGGGGCGGGATGCTGGGGTTCACCTCTCAGAGCTCGTCCAGGGGACGAGGACGGCCGCGGCCTACGCCGTTGAATTCCAGACCCTGGCCGCGGAGTGTGGTTGCAACGAACTGGCCCTCGCGATCTTGTTTCAGAAGGGCCTCAATGAGGATCTGAAGGACGACCTGGCCTTTCGTGATCCACCCACTTCGCTGGCCACCCTTTACGATTTGGCCATCACGCGGGATACTCAGCTCCACAAATGGTCGAAGGAGCGTTTGTGGGCGTGGCGTTCCGACCCCGGGGCCTGGTCTCCTCTAGGTATTTCCGGTTCCTCCTCAGCCCCCCACAATGCTGACAAGCCCATGGAGCTCGGTCGGACTGGGATGGGGCGGTTGGCCGGCTCGTTATCCACTTCCGCGGGGAAGTCGGGAAACGTCGGGCCCAGGTTCGGTCAGAGGGGCCGTTCCTAGGCTACTCCCGCATCCCCCCATCAGGGCTCGCCCTCCCGGTCACCCTCCAGCGCTTGGGAGGGGGCTCGCGTTCCAGCACCTCGGCCTGGATCGATTCCGGCGCAGAGGGTAATTTTATTGACGCCACTTTGGTGTCTCAGTTGGGTTGCGGCCTTGTTGAAATGGCCGAGCCCCTGGAGTTCCGGTCCCTCGACGGGCGCCTGGTGGGCGGTGGTCTGGTCACCCACCAGACCCAGCCTGTTGTCCTCCGGGTGGGTCACGGAGGCCCCCCATCTCCACGTTATCCTGGGCTATCCTTGGTTGCTAGCCCACAACCCCCGAATTGATTGGCGGACCCGCTCCGTCTTCGCCTGGGATCCCCGTTGCTCCGAGTCTTGTCTCATGCCCCACACACAGGTCCTGGTTTCCGATCACTCCAACTGGGTGGACCTGTCACTCGTGCCCAGGGATTACCATGATTTGGCCAAGGTTTTCGGCCAGGGGGAGGCCCAGGGGTTGCCCCCCCATCAGGAGTACGATTGTGCTATCAACCTCCTACCTGGAGGAGCGGCTGTTCTCTCTGGCTCCCGCTGAGCGAGAGGCCATGGAGCATCATCTGGCCCTCTTCCTCCCCCACTGGGGCAAGATTTTTCTTTGTCACCAAGAAGGGCGGGGCGCTTCGCCCTTGCATTGACTACCGGGGCCTCAATGCCGTAAACGTTAAGGACCATTACCCTCTCCCGTTGATGGCCACCGCGTTCGAGATGCTTCAGGGCACCCGGTTTTTTACCAAACTGGACCTCCGAAATGCCTACAATCTTGTTTGCATTCGGGAGGAGGATGAGTGGAAGACGGCCTTCCTGACACCCACGGGGCACTACAAGTACCTGGTGATGCCGTTCGGGCTCATGAACGCCCCCGCTGTCTTCCAACGGTTTGTTAACGACGTCCTGCGCGAGGCTTTAGATCAGTACACCTTCGTCTACCGCGACGACATTTTGATCTTCAGTCGGTCCCTTGAGGAACACATGGGACATGTCCGGCGGATTCTAAAGCTTTTGCTGGAAAGTCATCTGGTAGTCAACCTCGAGAAATCCATGTTCCATGCTTCGTCCGTCTCTTTCCTCGGGTTTGTTGTCTCATAGGGGAAATTGAGCATGGACCCGGCTAAAATCAAGGCCGTGGCCAACTGGTCGCAGCCCACCTCCCTTCAGTTGGTCCAGCAGTTCCTGGGTGCCAATTTCTTCCGGCACTTCATCAGGGACTTCAGAGCTATAGCCGCGCCCCTCACAACTCTCACCTGCAAGATCCCGGGCCCCTTCCGCTGGACCGGAGAGGTGGATGCTGCTTTTGAGGAACTCAAGCGGCGTCTCACCAATCCCCCGGTGCTGGCCCAGCCAGATCCGGAGGAACCCTTCATCATTGAGGTAGACACATCCGACATCAACATTCTGTCCCAACGCATGGGTGACGGCCATAAGCGTCACCCGTGCGCCTTCTTTTCACGACGTCTGAGTCCGGCGGAGCGGAATTATCCCATTGGGGACCGAGAGCTCCTTGCCGTTAAGCTGGCCTTGGCCGAATAGCGTCACTGGTTGGAGGGGGCTAAGCACCCGTTCTTAGTCTGGACCGACCATAAGAACCGGTCGTACATTCAGCAGGCCAGACGTCTTAACGCCCATCAGGCCCGCTGGTCCTTGTTCTTCAGTCGGTTCAATTTTACGGTCTCCTTCCGGCCGGGGTCTAAGAACGCCAAGCCCGACGCCCTGTCCCGTCAGTGGGATCCCCCTCTGGCGGACCCCCAGCTGGCACCCTTCCTCCCGCCCTCGCGGATTGTCGCCACCCTTACCTGGGGGCTTGAGGAGGCCGTGTCCAAGGCCCTGCGGCATGAGCCCGATCCGGGGGGCGGCCCTGCTGGCTGCCGTTATGTCCCCACTCGGGTACGGTCCCGCGTCATGCGCTGGGGGCATACAGCCCGGTTCGCTGTTCATCTGGGGGGTACCCGGACCTACGAGTTTCTTCGGCTGCACTTTTGGTGGCCCGGTACGGAATGTCAAGCTATTCGTTTCTAAGACCCCCTGGGAGCGATACGCACTAAGACCAAGCTATACGCACTAAGACCCCCTGGGAGCGCCCGGCTGGCCTTGTCCAGCCTCTCCCGGCTCCCTCCAGGCCCTGGTCCCACATTTCGCTGGACTTTGTGTCTGGTCTGCCCCCCTCCAGGGGTAACATGGTCATCCTGACCATCGTCAACCGGTTCTCCAAGGCCTGTAAGTTTGTGCCTTTGCCCAAGCTTCCCTCGGCCCGAGAGATGGCGGACTTGGTCCTACACCAGGTTGAGCGCACGCATGGGATTCCGCGTGATTTGGTCTCTGATCGTGGCCCCCAGTTTGCCAGCCACTTCTGGACGGCCTTCTGCCGCCTCCTAGGCGCCACGGCCAGTCGCTCTTCGGGGTTTCACCCCGAGTCCAACGGCCAGACTGAGCGGGTCAATCAGGACCTGGCCCGCATGCTTCGCTGCCTGACCTCCAGGAACCCCTCGACCTGGTCCAAGCAGCTGGGGTGGGCGGAACTGGCTCATAACACCCTCTGGCACTCGGTCGTGGGCATGTCCCCATTTGAGGCTCAGTTCGGCTTTGCCCCGTCGCTTTTCCCGGCTCAGGAGGTGGAGGCCAGAGTGGTCTCAGCCTGGTAGTTTGTGCGGCATTGCTGTGCGGCCTGGCAGAGGGCCCGGGCAGCCCTTCTGCGGAACGCTGAGACCATACGGCGGTCCGCCGACCGCAGGTGCAGGCCCGCGCCCTCTTACCAGCCGGGTCAACGGGTCTGGCTGTTTGCTCAGGACCTCCCTGTCAGTGGTGCTTCCGGCAAGCTGGCCCCCAGGTTCGTGGGGCCTTTCAGGGTGTTGCGCCAGATCAACCCTGTCGCTTACCGCCTCGAGCTGTCCGTCTTCATGAGGCGCCTACGTCTACGCCACACCTACGCCATGCGCCGGATACTGGACTCCCGCAGGGTCCAGGGCAGTACCCAGTATCTGGTGGACTGGCGGGGTTACGGTCACGAGGAGCGCTCCTAGGTTCCTGCCTGGCGTATTCTTGATCCCGGGCTCATCCTCCAGTTCCGCAGGGATAGAGCCGCTTATTTGGGGACGTCAGGGGCCGCCCCGGGGGGGGGGGTTGGGGGGTACTGTTACAACCCCCTCGTCCGACAAATAGAGGGTGGTGGTGCTCCACCACTCACAGCAGGTTGAGACCAGGGCGCACACGCCCCCCCTCACATTATCAGGAATCAGGCGCACCTGCTCCTCGGCATTAAATAGCAGCATTTAGTGGCCGCCGACGCTGCACTGTCGCCATATATTGTTTGCGGTTGCCTCGAACGTGAACGCGCTTCTCGGATCTCTCTCTCTCCTCTCCGGTAGGGTTAAATGGTACAGGTGGTCCCGTTAAGGGGGTCACTTGCGTAGAGCCAAAAGCTCGAGGTAATATTGTCAGGGCATAGCCGGTAGGTAAGGCAAAGCTTTTTTCCCTGCTCTGGAACGGCGTTAGGCCATTCAGAGTGTTCTTATCCAAGCAGCACCAGCGATCGCGGCTTGCCCGCACCCCCGCGCGCATCCCTGCTTCTTTCAGCGGGCTCTCATCTCCCTCTTTCTAAGCCTTTTGGGCTTATTGGGCCGCGTCTTTTCTGCGACGCGAGCTTTTGTGTTGCTGTATTTTCATCCTTCCCCTTTAGGGTCCGATCGTGGCTTCTCTCCTTTCTTTTTTTCCGCTTTTGGTGGCTCTCGCTTCAAACCCTCGCTCACCCCCCGCTCTAAACTGCTCTGACGTCACCGCTTCTGCAGCACGTGTGCCTCTGCACACACACTCTCTCTGTTCAAATCCAGCCTGCGTCTGCTTGGCGGATTTTCCCCCTTATCGCCCTTTATTCTCCACTGCCTCTCTCTGCAGCTCATTCTCTCTCTGAACCTGTGTTCAGAGGTGCGCTGATAGGCTGTAGGATTTATTTTTGTGGAACATTAAGCTCCACTGGGTTTCTCTTAGTTATTTATTCTCCTGTTTATTTGTTAGTGTCTTTATTTACCTGTTTTAATTAATGTATCAATAAACTTGCATTTATATCCTTATCTGCCTTATTATCCCCTGTCAGCCTCCGCTAGGGGGCTCCCTTTCTCCCTCTGCATTTGTGTCCTCACTTCCCTCTCCCCATACCGTAACACTAACAAGTGTATCACAGATTTAAAATTATAAAATGACGGTGAACATGTATATATCACAGTATTGAAAACAGGGAATGATGGCAAACGTACATATCACAGTATTAAAAATCAGAAACCAAGATGACTCTATGTGCCAATTATCGGATGCGCAATAATTACCCAGAGGCAATGTTATGGAAAAGTTTGTTACGACGCAGTGAGTTACTAGTAACACAAATTACGTTGAACATGAATAGTATGGTGGAAGCTACTTAGACGAGGATAAGTCTATGTTGAAGCGTGGTTTAAAATCAAATGCAAGGTTCGAGAATCAGGGACCCAGATAAGCCACACCAAGCGGTACTTGCCTGTTTCTTTGCGGGGGCTCACGCGAAGGAGATGGAACAGAACCGGGCCTCTGCCTGTCTTCAGAAGTCACATGGGGGAACAGTAGCGGTCCTATCTTCAGATCTGGCGCGACTGTTTGGCGGACTTCTGGATGGTATCGGCTATTAGCACTAAAATGTCGTGATCTCCGATTTTTGTCAGAAGAGAATTTGTGCTCTCAGTCCCCCGCTCCCCTGCTGTGAGCACATTAGTGTGCATTGTTACGCTAATTAGATACAGCGCATCTACACACGAATACCCCCTCACCCCCTCACCCCCTCAGCCCAAACTCTAGAGACAGACATGCTATTTTGTAACCTGGCAGTGCAGGTCTGAGTGAAATAGTTTCATGTTTGACGTTGAGAGATTCACAATTCTTCTCTTTCGCACCATAAGACAATAGAACCTCAGCTACTTCTTTATATATGCATCTTCTTCCTATTACAATTGTCACAGAAATTAACTTTTATTTTCCGGAACTTTGCTTTGATATTTATTATATGTAAGAACAAATTAAACACCTCCGCTTTCATTTATAAACTATGCGCTCAGTCGCGACAGGCACAGTAATCAATGTTTTTTTTAATTATGGGTAAATTATATGCATATATGTAATTGTAGCTTTGCATCTAGCACTTATCAAACACCTAGTATATTTGCAGCAATTGTATTTGTTGCAAACTCCACACTGTTTTGTGCTGTGGTTTCTGTAGCAGCGCGTCTGCACCTGACGCTATCCGCACTGGACGTTACTTTTTCGTCATTTGCGAACTGAATGCCAGTAATTGTGTTCTTCTCTTTCTGGTGAAGTTATTCTCAGTGGCTATCTCTGTTCACAAATATATGCATTTATTACTTGTCAAAACCAAATACTACGTAAGAAAGAAGGAACCACAACACCTTCACTTTCATCCATAAACTATGTGCTCACAGTTGCGACCAGCACAATAAAAACAAAGCTTTGGCAAGACACATACGGGAATTGACAGAAAGATTTATTTCAAGAAATATTCACATTACAAAATTCTAACAAAAGCAATATACAGATTGGAAGGATTTTTTTTACAAAATTACAAGTACTACATACAGTATATATTGTAATTGTTGGAGAAATTTTAATATCTTAGTATTTAGTATAAATCCTAAACTTATGTAATCCTATAGCTGTGGAACACTGTGTGTAATGATTCTTTCCAATGACTTGTTGAAAACATATACAAAACACAGACGTGCCCCCAGGGTCAGCAGCAGGCCATAAAAGAAGAAGGAGTTACAGAGACAACAGCGAGACCCTGACCCCTCCATCATAAAGATCGTTCTCTGTCTATATGTTGGTACACAGAATCTTGTCGTTTTTATCTCTGCTTTTTATCTCTGGGCAGGAGACCCAGCTTGTGATTAATGAGTTGCTTATACAGCTTTCCTGTATGCTTAAACCTGCACGTAAATGAACCAGTTAAAAGGGGGAAGCCTTCTACCTCCTTTATCCACTCTCATACAAGTGCTCAGGCATTGCTGTATTTGAGTTGATCTCTTGCGCGCGCAGATAATAAAAGTTGTCTACTACTCTATTCCAGCACCAGTGTCTGTTGTGACTTTGTTCTCCCACATTTGGAAAACATCCACCACAAGTTTGGCGTAGTCGGGCAGGATTATCCACCGTTGAGAGGACGTCATATCCTGAGAAGGAAAACTGCAGCCTCACCTTACACCTCGTCAGTAAAACTAGTTTCAGAGAAGAGGTGGACTTTTCTGGATGGCGGCCCTGAAAAAGCTGGGATGCTTCGAAATTCTGTGCAAAGAGGTGGACTTGGAGAACCTGGAATTGCCTGGGTGAGGGTTTTAGACACTTTATCTATACTGTATGTATAGGCTCTATACTGTGTGTGTATAGAGAAGAGAACTGTGTGTTCCTAAAGGAAAAGTTTTCATACTGTGTGTTGAGACGCTCTATACTGTGTGTGTATAGAGAAGAACTGTGTGTTCTTTAAGGGAAAAGTTTCATAACTGGTGTGTTTGAAACGCTCTATACCTGTGTGTTGTATAGAGAGAACTGTGTGGTTTCTTAAAGGAAAAAGTTTCATACTGTGTGTTTGAAACGCTCTATACTGTGTGTGTATAGAGAAGAACTGTGTGTTCTTAAAGGAAAAGTTTCTTACTGTGTGTTTGAAATGCTCTATAATGTGTGTATAGACTAGAACTGTGAGTTTGAAACGTTTAGAATAACAATGGGTCAAAGGGAAGAGAAATTTTTTTTTTTTTGAATTTTCACCACCTATAGTGCAATGCAACATTCCATCATATGATAGCTTGATTCAGTAGATGAAAATGCATGAGCCAGTCAGTTGTGCTCAGATAGAATATTGGGTAAAATATTGTAACTTCTCACCTGAAGGGAGTTTGAATGTTGATGTGTTACAAGCGTTAAAAACACAATTACAACAACAGCGAGACAAATACAATAAGGCTATAGAATTTTGTAAAAATCTCAAGGTAGATAGAAATTGTCCCAATTTCCCTTGGCAACCTGATTTTCACGCCTATGGGAAATGGTGACAAGCAGCACAAAAGAAAACAGTAACTGTCGGCCAGTTTCTTAATTTGCAGAGCGAATGCCTGGACAACTTCATTCCTCAGCCCCTTCTCCCACCATCACTATCACCACCCTCAACCACAAGGACCAGTCTTTGTTTTCCAACCATGGACTATAGAAGACATGAAACACGTGTCTGAGGAGCTTCCTGGACTTTGTGAAGAGGAACTGGATTTTGTCATGAAAAGGAATCTGCTTGTAAGATGATGGAAGCCATCTCTAAAGGATGTAACTGGAATGGATAAAAGTGTGGGGTGACCTTCCATGGAATCCTGATGACCTACGATGAGGCAGAGGACTCAAAGGGAGGTCCAGCGCCTCAGGGACAGGATAACTGAGGCTTTCCGGGTTCATTTGAACCTGTCCAAGCTGATGCAGTGTAAACAGCAAGATGGACAATCTGTGGCAGATTACCTGCAAAGCTGGAAAAGTTACATATCCAGCACTCAGGCCAGGCGACTACCTGAGTGCAAATATGAGTGCCTGGGAGCACCACCTTAAAGAGAGATTTCTGAATGGACTGAGACCGGGAACAATGAATGTACTTGATGGCTGTGTTGAAATAGACACAGGCAGCTTGCAGACTGTTTATGCTTTTGCAGTGGATGTTGGAAAGAGTCTGGCAGAAAAGTTGAAGAACATGGAGAAACAAGAGAAAAAGCAGTATCAGCTCCAGTGTGCTGTACTGGGAGCCACGGAACAGGAGGCGGAACAACAGGACAGAGAGGCTGTTCAACCTACAAGTGTTATTGTTGACAGCGGATGGGACACATTGCAGTGAACTGACCAAATCAAGGAAAAAAGGATAAAAAGTTAGAGGGGGATGAGGAATGAAATCAATGGGCTCCAAAACACATAACTCTTGAATGTACATGCATGAAACTGCTAAGACTGTTCTAAATGATTTTACCTACAATTATGTTAGAAATTAGTGGTCAAAGTGTCCAATTTTCAGTAGATACAGGCATGCGTAAAGGGGTAATCAAAACCTGAACCGCGTTTATTTGGTAGGAAACCGTTTGTAGTGGGAGCGGGTGGAATACCCATTGCGGAGTTTTTTCACTGACGAGCTAGACTGCTATATTAGTGATAGCAGCGTATCCCTACAACACGCCTTCCTATTGCCAGCAACCTGCCCTGTGAATCTACTAGTTAGAATTCTAATGTGTAAATTCTATTTGAAACTTACATGCACTCTCGAGGGTCCTGACATCACCACTTTGAATTGTGTGGAAGTTCCATCCCCCCACTAAGTGTGTGGTCAGGATGGAATGTGTTTCCCTGTAACCTCTGGATATCTTATCTTGAATGGATGCATAGGACCTTTAAGTATGACCAGATTAAGAAACCAGAGGACTTGCATTGCACTGTTAGTGTGGAGAATTGGCCTGTTGATTTGGAACATCTGTGTGAGTTCCAGTCCAGAGATACAGAGGTGATCTCTGCCCCAACCCCGTTTGCTGGGAAACAGTGGGCGGGTTGTGTTCTGAACCTGAAGCCAGATCAGGTTGTGTGGTTCCGAGGGGAGGTGCCCCATGTGTGTGTTTGGCCAAAATGTGTGGGAATGAATGGAAAGACATGTCTGGTTTTATTTTTGATTGCGCTCAAATTACCGATTGGAAACTCACGAGCTACACACTCTGGGGATATTCTGAAAGCCACCAAGTTTACAAGTGCACTATTGGTCTTTCAAACCCAGGCAGATGTTTCAATTCTGTCACAAAAAGTCAGCATGGTTCCAGAGAGCAAAATTTTGGACTCAATAGAACCATCGCTGTGGGCAAATGATATATTTGATGTAATTCTAATGAAGGGAGCTCCCGAATTAAAAATCACTCCAAAGGAGTGAATACACTGTGTACACACCAATACCCTCTGAAAAAGAGGCCATCGATGGAATGTGTTGTAGCCCAATTTGGTACCCTAGATGGGACTTTTCATCCAGGTTTGACCAGAGCAGAGGACGAGCTTCGAGGACGCCCGGTGAAGGTTAAAACTATCTTCACTCTTGTACCTTGTTGTTTCAGAGAGGAGGAAAGCTCGAATACTGTATCTGTGTCTGCCTGGCGCTACAGTCCAAAGACCCAGAAGTTGAGAAAAACAGGCTTTTATCTAAGATTGCTGTACTATGTGCATTTACATATAGCTAAGTTTTTTTCTGTTCAAGGTGTCAGCTATGGCCAGTGAAAAGCAAGACTGGAGTAGGGTTAAAATTAGTTTTTGATTTGCTATTTTTAGGTGTGTGTATGTGTGATGTGAGACCAGTGTGAAACTGCAGATCAGGGTGAGAACAATGACAGTATAGAAATAACAACTGGAAGTGCTTTATACAAGCAAGTGCATTTAGAAAAATAGAATAAATAAAAGTATAATAATAAATGTGAATAATAGAATAATAAGATGAAATAAAATAGAAAGATTTTAAAAGTGCAGATGCAATAAAGAATATGGGGAATAAAACATATAAAACATTATCAAAATACTAACCTAAAGTAGTGGTTGCGTATTCGAAGATAAATTGTTAAAATAGTAGATATTAACATTTGCGAACGTGAACTTGTTGCGTATTTTGAACGGTGGAACTCTACTGCGCTAAACTTTCTGTGGGCGAATCTCTTCCCATCATATCAATCTCTTTTGAGTTTTGAGACCTTATATCGTACACATTTTGAGACCTTATCGCACTATCTATGGATCTCTGTTTGTTTTCCATGACACTTTCTTCTCGAACAGTGCATGTGCTATAAACCTTGATTACTACAGGAGTAGTATTTCACTCTTAATATGTTTACTTTAATCAAACTATGTGGTTTGTGTGTTTTGTCCACCAATGTTGAAGAGTCTGAAGTGTTCGTGAGTGACAGAGTACTCTTTCTCTGTCTCCCTGCTCACAGGTTTTACAGACGAGACTAAACTGCGCATGTGCAAATAGTGTAAGCCAAGGACAAATCACTGATCTGTTCTTTGGTTCTCCCATATGATAAGCTGGTTAACACCTCAGAGCTTTTGAATTGAGACAAGGTCATTTGTGCATTGTGTTTTGAATGTATACAGTAAAGGCTAACTTCATTTAACACTGCTCTTGCATGTATTAAAAAGTAAGCAGAAATCAAAAAATCATTCTCAGAGTTTACTAATGCTGTGTTATGAAGAACACATTGGTCTGATATGTTTACACTATAATTACTGTAGTTGTACCATATAAGGTGTATTACATGTTAATCGACTCTGAGGTATCATTTAATTTAGGCTCGGCTGAAGGGGTGTGAAAGTGGATTGTTTTTAAAGGCTGATTTAAACATTCCTCTTGGCTGAAGGAATGAACATTAATGATTTTTTTTTATATCTAGGACTCCCAGGGATGCATGGATTGCTGTTAATGACATTGATGATGGTTCCAGTTATAAAAACCAGAAAGGGGAAACAAAAACTGGATTTGCCATTGTAAACCTAACTCACACTTTGCTTTCAGGAAATCGTCCTCCACTGTGCTCAGCACAGGCAGCTGAGTTGATAGCGCTGATTGAAGCCTGTAAGTTAGCAGTTGACAAAACTGTAAACATTTACATCAATTCCAGATACGCTTACGGTGTTTATCACAATTTTGGAACCCTCTGGCGACAGAGGAACTTTTGATGTCTTCAGGTAAGACTGTCACACCGTTCACGATTTTGGAACCCTCTGGCGACAGAGGAACTTTTGATGTCTTCAGGTTAGACTGTCACACCATAAACTATTGTCTGCGGTTCTGGATGCCATTTCTACTTTCCTCATTTTGCGAAAATGGCCCACAGGGTGGACCATTGTTCGAAGGGAGGTATGGTAGAAATGGTTAGGTCATAGTGGTATGCCAAAGGCTTCTCTAATTACTCACACAGTACTCACACAATTTTTCTCAAAAAATGTCTCGCGTGTTTAAAAACAATTTGAGCAGGAGCAATCAGACATGAACATACTAAAGGGCACCCAGAACCAGATAAGCCATTTGACTATTTGCAAATGGATTTCATTGAATTATCACCTTGCCAAAAGAAAAGGTATGTGCTTGTGATCATTGACATGTTCTCCAAGTGGGTGGAAGCTTATCCTACCACCCACCAAGATGCACTGACAGTGGCAGAATGCATCCTAAGGGAGGTGATTCCTAGATTTGGACTCCCCAGGAAGGTTTTGTCTGGTAACAGCCCGGCATTTGTGGGCAAGGCACTCACCTACATTAGTGACGTGATTGACATGCCACTACACAAACATTGTACATTGTACATATCACCTTGTGAGTGCAGGTCTGGTGGAGAGAACAAATGGTACCATTAAACAAAAACTGACGTGAGATTGTCATGAGACAGAATTGAATTGGGTAGAGAATTGGGCCCTCCCATTAGTATGTATGGGAACTAAACTCTCCCCATTTGAAATTATATTTGGGCGACCCTCACACACCAGCTGCACTCCAAATGAGATACTGACCTTAGGGGATGATCACATGCAAAGGTATTGTGCTACGTTGTGTTCTGTTTTGTCTGGTGAAAGAGGCACTTCCTAGCCCAGCAGTAACTGGACACACGGTGAAACCAGAGGATTGGATTCTTACAAAGATCTACAAGAGGTCAAACTGGAAAGCTGACGGGTGGCAAAGACCATTTCAACTGCTCCTAATATCACACACAGCTGTAAAAATCGCTGAGAGAGACACTTGGATTCACATCAGATTAATTGGATTCACATCAGAAACATTGGATTCACACTGTAAAAGAGCTCACAAACCAGGAGAAGAACCACGGGAGACGACAAAATCTAAAGAGTAGGGATCCTGACCTTCTCATTCCTAATAGCCGCGGGAAAAGTGGGCCCGGAACATGTGGGTTAGTGACCCACCCGGGTAACACTCAAGCCGCTCAAGAAGGGATTAGAAGTGAAATGGGTGATAGAATAGCCTCAACATGACAAGTATAATGCCAAAGCTAAAACCCAGGCGGAAACATGGACTAGTGCCTGATAGTTGTTTAGTAGTTGAAGTCATCAGGAGGGGGTTGTGTAATGGTAGGAGAAACTGTTGCACTTACATTCCACCAAACAATGTTTCTAAGAGTAACAAAGACCCTAAATCAAATGAAACACATGGCATCGCTGCTTCAAGCTGTAAGCAGGGTAATTTCTGGAGTTCGTGGTTTCCTAGTGGAAGGGAATATCTTATTCAGACATAGACCCACTATGCTTTCTCAGTATTATCATGATTTTGTGTGTTTCTTTTGTGCTGCCTGGCGCAGTGTTCTATGAGTATGTCTCAGAGGCAGTCGTGTCAACCCTGGACACGACTGCTCCTCTAGGGTCCAAACGTATTAGGGAAAAAAGGGCTTTAAGGCCACCATGGTATAATTACCACACCACAGCCCGTACCCAGAGATTAAAGCAAAAAGAACACGTCAATTTAGATTTGCAAGTGGAGACACAGTAAATTGGAGGTTTTAAGATTACTTGGAGGGACAGCGGGACAGAGTATAAGCATGCCCCTCACTAAAGCTAAAGCTGCATACTTCTCTTCAATCATAGAGAAAAATAAGAATAATCCAAGATTTCTCTTTAATACAGTCTCCAAATTAACAACAAACCTCACAGAAAGTGACTCCCATTCTGTGTAATTTTAACAGTAACGATTTCATGACTTTCTTTAATGATAAGATAGAAAACATTAGGCATAAAACTCAATGCTCATCACATCACCAAACTGTTCAGCAAACTTCCAGATGCAGCACTAGTGAAGACATCTGTTTAATGAGCTGTAAATCAAGATTAGAATCTTTTACCCCAATTACTAATACTGAACTATCCGCACTGATCAGCTCGTCTAAGTCATCAACATGTTTATTAGATCCAATTCCTACACGTTTACTCAAACAAGTAATACCTAGTATTATAGAGCCAGTGTTAGTTATTTTAAATTCATCCCTTACCTTTGGTTATGTGCCCAAATCCTTTAAGTCTGCCGTTATCAAACCACTGATTAAAAAAGCCAGTCTTTACCCTTGTGTGATATCTAATTATAGACCAATTTCAAATTTACCGTCCATCTTAGAAAAAGCCGTCTATCAGCAGCTCTGCAGTTACCTCCAAAGGAATGGTATTTATGAAACATTTCAGTCTGGCTTCAGGCCCCATCATAGTACTGAAACAGCATTAATTAGGGTACTAAATAATTTGTTAATGTCCTCAGAAAAGGGATGTGTTTCTTTTCTTGTTCTGTTAGATTTAAGTGCAGCATTTGACACTATAGATCATGATGTGTTACTAAACAGACTAGAAAATACTGTAGGTATTAAGGGATCGGCACTTTCTTGGTTTAAATCTTACTTAGCTGACCGGTACCAGTTTGTTCATATAAATAATCTAAGGTCTAAGCTCTCAAAAGTGAAGTATGGTGTGCCTCAGGGGTCAGTGCTTGGCCCGCTTTTATTCTCTCTGTACATGCTGCCACTAGGCTCAGTTATTTGTAAACATGGCATTAGTTTCCACTGCTATGCAGATGATAGACAGCTTTACATATCAGCCAAACCTAATGACAGGCTTACAATCAACAAAATTGAGTACTGTGTAAAGGAAATAAAAGATTGTATGTTATTTAATTTTCTCTTACTTAACTCAGATAAAACTGAGGTTCTATTAGTGGGACCCAAGGCTGTGAGAGACAGGTTGGCTACATCTATCCTAAATCTAGATGGCTGTCCAGTATTGTCCAGTCCGTCTGCAAAAAACTTAGGGGTCACATTTGATTCAGATCTCTTTTTTGATGCACATATTTGCAGCATCACTCGAATTGCTTTCTTTCAATTACGTAATATCGCTAAACTTAGAAATATCCTCTCTTTTATTGATGCAGAAAAACTTGTTCATGCGTTTCTAACCTCAAGGTTGGATTACTGTAACACCTTACTTACTGGATGCTCTAGTAAATCTACAAATAAACTTCAGTTAGTTCAGAATGCAGCCACCCGAGTGCTAACTCGAACTAGAAAATTTGATCATATCACTCCTGTTCTATCATCACTACACTGGTTGCCAGTCAAATTCTGCATTGATAACAAAATACTTCTTATAACTTATAAAGCTCTACATGGCCTGGCCCCACATCATCTGAGTGAACTCTTAGAGTTTTACAATCCAACTCATCTACTTCATTCCAGGGTGCAGGACTTCTTTAGTTCCTATAATTAAAAAAGTCACACAGCTGGGGGAAAGGGCTTTCTCATCTATACATGGCCCCCCAACTATGGAATAAGCTTCCCACTTTCGTTCGAGATTCAGACAACTCCTCCAAAGTTTTTAAGTCTAGGCTAAAGACATACTTATTTACGCAGGCTTTTGACTAAATTTAGACCAGGATGCATGGCTTGGGTCGCTGGGGCCGGAGTCTGGAGTCATGTCTGGCCTGCCTGCCTTGTCCGCTAGCTGGGATTGTCGAGTGGGCGGTCTGGCTGAACTGGGCTTCGGTCCTCGTGATCTTGACTCATGCATCCTTGCCTTAGAATAAGGGCAGAGCTGGGGGTTCATAGTCAAAGAGTCTTATGGTGATCAGAGACGTTGGGTTGCTGTCTTCTGTCGCTCGTGGGGTTTCACATTCTATTCGAACTTTGACTCCATGATTTTAATTCGCTCTTAGATTTATCATCTACGCTGCCCAAGGAGGTTGGGTCCCTTTTCGAGTCTTGGTCCTCCCAAGGTTTCTTCCTAGATCTAGGGAGTTTTTCCTTGCCACTGTCGCCCTAGGCTTGCTCAATTTGGGATTGGACGTAGTTATTAGGAGATAATCTAAACTTGTAAAGTTGCTTTGAGACAATGCTCCACTGTAAAAAGCGCTATATAAATAAATCTGACTTGACTTGACTTGTACTTGTTGCAAACTACACACTGTTTTTCGCTGTGGTTTCTGTTGCACAGCATCAGCGCCTGACACTGCGTCTTCTTTCCAGGAGCAGGTGCGGGACGTTGCTTTTGCATCATGACCTTTTCCAGCATAAAGCGCTGCCGAAGTTCCTGTGCAAGGCCATGTATAAAATCCCTCCTGCTTTTAGTGGATCCGGTGCATGCCTTGTACAACACGTAGGCGTTGATCGCTGCCAGGTCAAGCAGGTTGTAGAAAGCGGCAATGGACCACCTGCGTGTGCCAGCGTGCACACTATACGCACGCGCCATTTGGTCCATTACGTCGACGCCACACTGCAAAAATAAAGAGAAGTGAATGTTACAATTTGGAAAAAAAGATGCGTGACACGTACACTATAAATACATGAAGTCAGTGCAGCAACATTATGCACATACAGTATATACCTTCATGGAGTTGTAAACTGTAATAGTGTTTGGCTTGCATTTGCAGGTTATTGACAAAAATATGGAAAACAACAAACTACTACTGAAAGAATGAACAGCCTCATTTACTCATTTACATTTACAGCCTCATTGTCCTGCTAGCCTCATTTACTTGAGCTATATATTATTTTGACTATATCCAAAAATAAGATAAACTATGTTACAGTTTTTTCTTACATAATACTTTAGTAACCTCTTCTTAAAAACCACAAATAAAAAAGTTTTATTTATTGACAACAAAAGCCCATATGTACACAGAGATGCTTGAATCAGAGTTGAGAGTGTAGTTGGGGGTGGGTGGGGGTGTCTGGGTTAGCTACAGGCTGAAATCATATGCATCACACAAGGGGACTAATGCCCCTCTAATGGTTTGGCAGAAGGAGGGGGTATGTCCTCAGAATCTAAAAAAGTCAGTCATGCTAGCTTCTTGGTTCGTGCTGACCCTCTAATGGTTTGGCAGAAGGAGGGGGTATGTCCTCAGAATCTAAAAAAGTCAGCCATGCTAGCTTCTTGGTTCGGGCTGACATGCGGCCCGTGGAGCCACAAATGTGTTGCGGGCCTCGCCTTGGTTGGCTTTCTTCCCAGCTTTGGTGGTCGTGGTCTACCGGATCTCGACTTGCGGGCATACAACTCAGATTTCTACCCTGGCCAACAGTGAAGGTAGAGTTGACGCGTTCTAGCACCACGAGTTTCAACAGGCTTTGAAAAACTAGTATCTACGAGTGTGAAGGAGGTCTTGGCTGGTTGGTCTACTTTCGTCGGCTTACTTTCTAATTCGGCAATACCGAACTACTAAGACTGCTGGACACAGAAAAACTTAAAAATAAAGCGCACAAACTTGAAAGAGCTTAAGGATGTAAAACTTTAACAAAGATGAGCAATTAAAGACTGACAAAAAGCTGCAACTTTAAAAGACAAAGAAAAGAAAATACTTAGAAAGACAAAAAGACTCGGTTAGACGCGGTTAGCCCGCGTCGTTTTTGTATGTTCCGGACGCAAGCGACCAGAGGCGGGGCAAAAGGGGTCTGCCCTAAACTTAGCCAGTGAGAAGCTGATTCGTCATTAAATCCCTCCTCTCGTGGATATGTCCGCTAATTTCACTATATGGGCTACAGATGTTATAACTTGGATTGATATATTTTTACATATCTAGGACGACTAAAGGTATCACACAATAACCAAAAATCCTCAAAGTTACAAGTTTAGTTGCAGAATTTCGTTGGAAGGTTCAGATTGTCAAAGGCACCTTAAATTTATGAACTAACACATCATTAAGCCATTCTAACTACAGTACATACATTTGCTATTCCTTAAACAAATAATAATACAATCAATACACGATGTTGGATACAGTACATTCTGAATAACAACTTGCATTTCTGTCCTTTTGCTGGTGTGAACAAGTATTAAACACGAGCGATCGATACACATAGATAAACCAGCTATTATTTCTAAGTACATCAAACTGGACCATTTGACATATAAAATGGTCATTAAACTAAAACACTAACCAAATAGAGATGAAAATACATGACAAATCAGTAACCTGCATATATATAAGATTATATATAGGGGTACGATGAATATCCCTGATCAATTCTTTGTATGAAATAGCTAAGCACATATGGGTGTGTTTGGACTTATTATGAAGCAGTTCTCATGTGTTCTCTAATTGGGTGATCCAGGCAAAGATAATCCATTCCCAACAAAAGTCAATACTATAATTAAAAAGTTTGTCTCTTAAAAAAGAAGGCAATAGTTCCTTGTGTCATAAATCCAGGGCTGTCTTCCAGGGGTCCTTCCTGTGTGATAAGCTGGGGGATGGTCGTTATTCTTGCAACAGTTGGAGAGAATTGAGGAAATTTGTGGTCTGGAACGTTGAAACCCCTTTTTAAGGTTACACATGGGCTTAGTTTATGATTGCGAGATGTCGAATGTTATCTGGCTTGGCCATGTCCTAAGTTCCTTCTGTTGTTTTGAGAAAAAGGTTGTTTATCTGGCCATTAATCTGTCCAGAGTCTTGTCCAGATGGTGGGCCTTTTTGCATTCCGAAGTGTCATAAAGTTTAGGACTTGGTGTTGGAAAAGGGTGTATAGATGGCAGGCAGAGTTGAATGACAGTTGTACTGCTCTCTCTACGTGTTATACTTCTGAAGCGTTAACATAGATTAAACAGCCAGCCAAACTCTTTTTAAGAGCTAGGATAATGAACGTGCTTGTTCCTTTAATGACTCAAAATCAGAGTGAAACTGCAGATACATGACTCAAAATCAGAGTGAAACTGCAGATACAAAAGACATAGAAAAAAGGCTCAAAATACATTCTATAAACTTAATACCAGCAACACAAATGCATCGGACTGGATAACAAAGAGTTGCAGCGATAGTAACCGACTATGAAATTTTCATAAACATCTCAGAATCATGCAATACTGACAGTCATTGCTTTCTGAACGGTAGATACGACAGGTTAGAACAGGCGAAAGTAGTGTAAACTCGTGCACAATTAGCGACCATGCTTCTATTACTAGACTGGACCTTCCATAGTGCAACAACCCCCACCTCCGTGAGCGTCAAAATAAAAGTCCCGGTATCAGACGTCAAACCATACAAAACAGTACACAAGCAATGCAAACAGACACTTCAAGTTTCTAACAGACACTCAAGAACATAAAACACATGTAAACAGAACAGTTGTAATTTGGCTATTAACGCTACATTAGTTACTGATTAAGAGCACAGTGTCTATTAACAATCACTGATGCCATGTGTAGCACGAGACCCTGGCAGCATTAGCTATAGCAGCATAGCTACAACCCCTGGCAAAAAGTATGGAATCATCAGTCTTGGATGAGCACTAATTCAGACATTTCATTCTGTAAAACAAACTCAGATCAAAAACATGATACAATAATAAGGTCATTACAAAGTGCAACTTGTTGGCTTTCAGGAACACTCAAAGAAATGAAGAGAAAACATTGTGGAAGCCAGTGAATGTTACTTTTATTGACCAAGCACAGGGAAAAAAATAAGGAATCACTCAATTCTGATTAAAAAAGTATGGAATCACTCAAATTGGAGGTAGAAAATAAGGACACACCCAGTCAATTTCCTTTCCCTAAATGGACACCTGCCTCAGAGTAGATCTGCTCGTTAGTCTGCAGTTAAAAACACCTGCAGTCATGACACCTTGGAGGGCTGCTGGACGAAGTGGAGTGGCAAGAACCATGGCTCCAACAAGAGAAATGTCTTCTTGTGAAAAACAAAAGCGAGGGATTTGTGAAACTTCTTGAAATAGGTAACTCTCACGCATGGTTGCTAAAGATGGGGGCTGTTCACAGTCAGATGTATCCAAAGATATGGACCAAATCAAACACCATGGAATGGTTGTTAAAGCCAAGGCGTACTGGGTAAACCAAGAAAGAAAGACGTCAAAAGGTTTTAAGACAAACAACTTAAGGCCCCATTTGTTCTTGAAAACGAAAAAAGTACAACTACACAGAGCGATGAAGGCATAAATGGGAGGGAAGCTGAGCCAATGTAGTGACCGAACCGTTTTTTAGAAATCGCCTAAAGGAAATGGGATTTCAATACAGGAAAGCTAAAAGAAAACCATCATTGACACCTAAACATAAAAGAACAAGACTGCAATGGGCTAAGGAGAGGCAATCATGGACTGTGGATGACTGGATGAAAGTTATCTTCAGTGATGAGTCATGAATCTGCATTGGACAAGGTGATGATGCTAGAACTTTTGTTTGGTGCTGTTCCAGTGAGATTTATGAAGGCCTGCCTGAAGAAAACAACCAAATTTCCACAGTCCTTGATGATATGGGGCTGCGTGTCAGGCAAAGGCACTGGGGAGATGACTGTGGTTAATTCTTCTATCGATACACAAGTTTACATTGAGATTTTGGACAGTTTTCTCATCCCTTCAGTTGAACAGATGTTTGGAGTGATGAAATAATTTTCCAAGATGACAATGCATCTAGGGCAAAAACAGTGAAGGCATTCCTTGGAGAAAGACACATTCAGTCGATGTCATGGCCTGCAAATAGTCCAGATCTCAACCCAATTGAAAACCTGTGATGGAAATTGAAAAAAATGGTCCACAAGAAGGCTCCGACCTGCAAAGCTGATCTGGCAACTGCTATCAAAGAGAGTTGGCACCAAATTGATGCAGAATACTGTTTGTCACTCATCAAGTCCATGCCTCAGAGACTGAAAGCCGTTATAAAACAGCCAAAGGTTGGTGAACTAACTACTAGTGATGTATTTTGAATGGTCTTTTGTTTATCTGTTTTTCATGATTCCATACTTTTTTCCTCAGAATTGAGTGATTCCAAATTTTTTCCCTGTGCTTGGTAAATAAAAGTAACATTCACTGACTTCCACAATGTTTTCTCTTCATTTCTTTGAGTGTACCTGAAAGCCAACAAAGTTGCACTTTGTAATGACCTAATTATTGTATCATGTTTTTGATCTGAGTTTGTTTTACAGAATGAAATGTCTGAATGAGTGCTCATCCAAGACTGGTGATTCCATACTTTTTGCCAGGGGTTGAATAAAGAGGAGAACCGGAAGGTAACACAACCAAAAGGGATCACATGAGACATTGGCAGTACCACGGGAGGCAGAAGGCTTTGTAAGTTATAAGAAGTATTTTGTAATCAATGCGGAATTTAACTGGTAACCAGTGTAGTGATGATAGAACAGGAGTGATATGATCAAATTTTCTAGTTCAAGTTAGCACTCGGGTGGCTGCATTCTGAACTAATTGAAGTTTATTTATAGATATTACAGTAATCCAACCTTGAGGTTATAAACACATGAACCAGTTTCTCCGCATCATTAAAAGAGAGGATATTTCTAAGTTTACCGATATTACATAATTGAAAGAAAGCAATTCGAGTGATGTTGCTAATGTGGGCATTAAAGGAGAGATTTGAATCAAATATGACACCTAAGTTTTTTACAGACGGACTGGGCAATACTGGACAGCCATCAAGATTTAGGATAGATTTAGCCAACCTGTCCCTCACAGCAAAAATTAAATAACATCCAATCTTTTATTTCCTTTACACAGTCCTCAATTTTTTTGATTGTAAGGCCGTCATTTGGTTTTGCTGATATGTACAGCTGTGTGTCATCTGCATAGCAGTGGAAACTAATGCCATGTTTACGAATAACTGAGCCTAGTGGCAGCATATACAGAGAGACTAAAAGCTGGCCAAGCGCTAACCCCTGAGGCACGCCATACTTCACTTTTCAGAGCTTAGAGCGTAAATTATTTACATGAACAAACTGGTACCGGTCGGTTAAGTAGGATTTAAACCAAGAAAGTGCCAATCCCTTAATACCTACAGTATTTTCTAGTCTGTTTAGTAAAAAATTGTGATCTATAGTATCAAATGCTGCATTTAAATCTAACAGAACAAGAAAAGAAACACATCCATTATCTGAGGACATTAACAAGTCATTTAGTACCATAATTAATTCATAATTAGTTTCAGTACTATGATGGGGCCTGAAGACAGACTGAAATGTTTCATAAATACCATTCCTTTGAAGATAACTGCAGAGCTGCTGATATATTTTTGGTTTTTCTAAGATTTTGGAGAGAAACAGTAGATTTGAAATCGGTCTAAAATTAGATATCACACAAGGGTCAAGAGCGGCTTTTTTAATCAGTGGTTTGATAACGACACACTTAAAGGATTTGAGTACATGACCAAAGTTAAGGGATGACTTTAAAATAACAAACAGTCGCTCTGTAATACTAGGTATCACTTCTTTGAGTCAACATGTAGGAATTGGATCTAATAAACATGTTGATGACTTATACGAGCTGATCATTACGGATAGTTCAGTATTAGTAATTGGGGTAAAAGATTCTAGACTTGATTTACAGCTAATTAAACAGATGTCTTCACTAGTGCTGCATCTGGAAGGTTGCTGAATAGTTTGGTGATGTGATGACCATCGAGTTTTAGAATAATGTCTTTAATCTTATAATTAAAAATTGTCATGAAATCATTACTGTTAAAATTACACAGAATGGAAGAATCACTTTCTATAGGGTTTTCTGCTCATTTGGAGACTGTAGTAAAGAGAAATTTTGGATTGTTCTTATATTTCAGATTAAGGAAAAATATGCACCTTTAGCTATAGTGAGGGCATGCTTATACTCTGCCATACTGTCCCTGCGAGCAATGTTAAATACCTCCAGTTTACTATGTCTCCACTTGCGCTCTAGGCACCGCGTTGTGTGCTTTAAGGTACAGGTGTGGTCATTATACCATGGTGCTAGCCTTGTTTCCCTAATGCGTTTGATCCTAGCAGGAGAAATCATATCTAGGGTTGAGCAAAGCACACATTCTAATTGGTCATTTACACACTCAATATGATCAGGCTCCATAGGTGTATTAAATTTCAAGTCTGGTAGGTTTTTAATAAACGCAGCTGGAGTAGCAGATGTAATAGTGCGTTTGGTGTGATAATGAGGCAGAAGGGTTTTATTTATTAGAAATAGCTCAAATACTAAAAGATAGTGATCTTAATGCAAATAATTTTGTGGGAAAACATCAAGGTTATCTATATTAATACCAAATGTTAATATTAGATCTAAAGTTGGTTGCTCCCACCACATTCTGAGTGATACTCATGGATTCTAAGATGGACTCGAAAGCAATTATAAGTGGACCCTGCACATTGTCACAGTGAATATTAAAATCACCTACAATTAAAGCCTTATCTGTTGACAGTAGTAAGCAGGAAAGAAAGTTAGTAAATTCCTGAAGAAATTCTGAATAAGGACCAGGAGGGTGGTAAATAGTAATAAGCTGAAAACGGTGTGGTTTTGACTTCCATACCGATGGATCAGTCACATTAACGAATTAGCCTTGTAATGGGATTTAGTTGTAACACCTAGTTCTTTGCCAAAAATTGTGGCTACGCTTTCCCTCGACCATTAGAACGAGGGCGATGAGCATGACTGTATTCAGGAGGGGAGGCTTCATTTAACACTAAATATTCATCCGGTCTAATCCAAGTTTCAGTAAGACAGAAAGCGTTTAAGTGTTTATCAGTGAACATTTCATTTACAATCACTGCTTTGTTTGTAAGTGATATAATGTTAAGTAATCCTAGCTTTAGTCTAAGGTTGTTATTTCTATGGGAGCTATCTGTGTTTATCCTAATGAGGTTATTAAAACAGACTTTTTGAGAGCTTTTACGTTTATGACAGATGTGGGTAACAGACACAGTTTAGATAACGTGAGTTCTGGGTGACGCCGCATGGCTACCAGCAGACAGTTGGTTAAGCCTGACTGTCTGCTGCCTGACCCCTGCTCTGGATAGTCAGCCCCTAACCAATCCGGTCATAAGACTATGGGCAATGTTGCAGGAGATGAGAGCAGCACCCTCCCAAGTGGGATGGACACCGCCCCATCCTAAAAGGCCAGGCTTACCCTCAAAGGTTGTCCAATTGTCTATAAAGCCCACGTTGTTTTCAGAGCACCACTTGGACAGCCAGCAGTTCAGCGACCATAACCTGCTATAGGCTTGGTCACCTCGCCGCATTGGGATGGGGCCAGAGCACACTACTTCATCGGACATGGCCTTCACCACTCTAACCACCTCTACAAAATTAGCCTTAGTAACCTCTGACTGGCGAAGGCATATATCATTAGCCCCTACATGAACAACTATCCTAGAACATCTGTGGCTCACGTGTTCACTAAGACTCGTTACAATGTCTGGCACTCTGGCTCCCGGGATACATGTAACTCTAACTGCTGGTGTCCCTAAAGGGGTAGCTAGTTTCACGTGTCTTATGACCAGAGCTCTTCCAACAGGCTGCTCAGTGGGTGCATCACTGAGAAGGGTAAACCTGTTGGACATGTGAACAGGTAAAGAGTGGTGCTCTCGTGGGCTAGCCTTACGACTATGTCGCCGAACCGTCACCCACTTGCTCTGCTGCGAGGGTGCTGCCGGACCGGGTGCACCAACTACACCTGTGGCACCCAGATTTGCTAAGCTAGAAGCTGAGCTAGCCTTCTCTAATGTCTGGATGCGTGCCTCTAAAGCTACAATCTTCTCCGTCAGACTAGCTACAAACCTACACCTATCACAAATAAAATTTAAACTAATGATGGAGGAAGAATAGCTGAACACTCAGCACAGGGAACAAGTGCAGCAGAAGCCATGTTAATACAATTAATTAAATAATAAATTAAAGGTACTTGGCTTCGAGTGGTGTTGTGGGGTGCCGATTGAAGATATGGTTCAGCCGATGGTAAGCTGCAGCTAATATTCCAATGCAATTCCTGATCAAAGTGTCGATGGAATGTTAATACTCAACTAAGTCTCAGAAAAAAAGAAAGGTGGGAAAACGCTGTACAAAGTTATAAAAACACACACTACTGCAAATGATGAAGCCAAAGAGATGCAATTCTGGCTAATTACTGCAAACACATGCCGGTATACCTGTAAAGTTACTAAATAACAATTAGCAGCAAAAAATATAATCTGCCGGTAGGCCTACTGGAAGGAAATTATTAAGATGTTGTAAAAAGTACTATATATACACAATACAAATACGATTGACAATTAAAATTGTATAAAAAGTAATAAACTGCTAACAGCTACAAAACCTGAATCGACGCTAAAGAGTCTGGGTTGCCAGATCCTCACAATCCTCGCGTGGTCAGCATTCTGTCTCAGGATGATCAGCCCTTGTGAGTGTGAGTTCCACTGCACAGGAGCAGAGGCAGTGAACGACCCGCCACCTACTGTCACGAGTCTGGTGCATGGGACGACAAGAAGTCCAGTGCCAGGGGATCTTAGAGAGCATGAGGGACAGTATGGATGGAACAGATCACTAAGGTTAGTAGGGGCTAGATCATGGAGGGCTTTGAATGTCAAAATATATATATATACATAATATAGCGGGCAGGAGAATGTATATATGCTTGCAAGGTTCTTTCTAGTCTAGCACAGCCTCCAGATTATGTCCTCTGTAAATTTTAAATGGAAGAAGTTTGAAATAACAAGAACTCTTCCAAGACTGGGCACTGCTCATCCATCACCTGCTGAATACCATCCTTACAGTGAAGCATGTTCATGGCCGCATCATGCTGTGGGGGTGTTTTTCAGCGACTGTGACAGGGAGACTGGTCAGAGTTGAGGAAAAGCTGAATGGAAGTACAGAGATATCCTTAATGAAAATCTCATCCATACCGCTCAACGTCAGCCTGGACCAAAGTCAAGTCAAGTCAGATCTATTTATATAGTGCTTTTTACAATGGAGCATTGTCTCAAAGCAACTTTACAAGTTTAGATTATCTCCTAGTAACTACGTCCAATCCCAAATTGAGCAAGCCTAGGGCGACAGTGGGAAGGAAAAACTCCCTGAGGGTTATAGGAAGAAACCTTGGGAGGACCAAGACTCAAAAAGGGACCCAAACTCCTTTGGCGGCGTAGATGATAAATCTAAGAACGAAACTAAAGTCATGGAGTCATAGTTTGAATAAAATGTGAAGTATGCACATCGGCATTAAGTGGCCTGGGTATGATGGGGTTGGAACTGATGACGGAAGCAGCTTGAGTGAAGCTGCAACGGATGAACATCATGTGTGGGGCTGGAACTTGTAGCGGAACACAGCTCGGAGAGAAAACATAAAATGTAATTAGTTATTGATTAAGAGCACAGTATCTATTAACAATCACTGATGACATGTGTAGCATGAGACCCCGGCAGCATTAGCTATAGCAGCATAGCTAGAAAGAGGAGAAGTGGTAGGTAACACAGCCAAGAGGGATCACATCAGCAACCCCACGGGAGGCAGAAGACAGCAACCCAACGTCTCTGATCACCATAAGACTCTTTTACTATGAACCCCCAGCTTTGCCCTTAATCTAAAGCAAGGATTCACGAGTCAAGATCACAAGGACCGAAGCCCAGTTCAGCCAGACTGCCCATCCGACACTCCCGGTTAACGGACAAGTCAGGCAGGCCCAGACATGACTCGAGACTCCGACCCCAGTGACCCAAGCCATGCATCCCGGTCTAAATCTAGTCAAAAGCCTGGGTAAATAAGTATGTCTTTAGCCTAGACTTAAAATTTTGGAGAGTGTCTGAATCTCGAACGAAAGAGGGAAGTTTATTCCATAGTTTGGGGGTCATGTATGAGAAAGCCTTTCCCCCTGCTGTGACTTTTTTAATTCTAGGAACTAAAAGAAGTCCTGCACCCTGCAAACGAAGTAGACGAGTTGGATTGTAAGACTCTAAGTGTTCACTCATGTGGGGCCAGGTCATGTAGAGCTTTATAAGGTATAAGAAGTATTTTGTAATCAATGCGGAATTTGACTGGTAACCAGTGTAGTGATGATAGAACAGGAGTGATATGATCAAATTTTCTAGTTCGAGTTGACACTCGGGCAGCTGCATTCTGAACTAACTGAAGTTTATTTATAGATTTACTTGAGCATCCAGTAGTAAGGCGTTACAGTAATCCACCTTGAGGTTATAACACATGAACAAAGTTTTCTCGCATCATTAAAAGAGAGATAATTTCTAAGTTTAGCGATATTACGAAGTTGAAAAAGCGATTCGAGTGATGCTGCTAATGTGCGCTCAAGATCTGAATCAAATGTGACCCCTAAGATTTTTACAGACGGACTGGGCAATACTGGACAGCCATCTAGATTTAGGATAGATGTAGCCAACCTGTCTCTCACAGCCTTGGGTCCCACTAATAGAACCTCAGTTTTTCTGAGTTAAGTAAGAAAAAATTAAATAACATCCAATCTTTTATTTCCTTTACACAGTCCTCAATTTTGTTGATTGTAAGGATGTCATTAGGTTTGGCCAATATGTACAGCTGTGTATCATCTGCATAGCAGTGGAAACTAATGCCATGTTTACGAATAACTGAGCCTAGTGGCAGCATGTACAGAGAGAATAAAAGTGGGCCAAGCAAGTGCTAATCCTATAATACCTACAGTATTTTCTAGTCTGTTTAGTAAAACATCATGATCTATAGTGTCAAATGCTGCACTTAAATCTAACAGAACAAGAAAAGAAACACATCCCTTATCTGAGGACATTAAAAAGTCATTTAGAACTCTAATTAATGCTGTTTCAGTACTATGATGGTTCCTGAAGCCAGACTGAAATGTTTCATAAATTTCATTCCTTTGGAGGTAACTGCAGAGCTGCTGATAGACAGCTTTTTCTAGGATTTTGGACAGAAACGGTAGATTTGAAATTGGTCTATATTTAGATATCACACAAGGGTCACGATTGGCTTTTTTAGTCAGTGGTTTGATAACGGCAGGCTTAAAGGATTTGGGCACATAACCATAGGTAAGGGATGAATTTAAAATAACTAACACTAGCTCTATATTACTAGGTATTACTTGTTTGAGTAAACGTGTAAGAATTGGATGTAATAAGCATGTTGATGACTCAGACGAGCTGATCAGTGCGGATAGTTCAGTATTAGTAATTGGGGTAAAAGATTCTAATCTTGATTTACAGTTCATTAAACAGATGTCTTCACTAGTGCTGCATCTGGAAAGTTGCTGAATAGTTTGGTGATGTGATGAGCATCGAGTTTGATACCGAATGTTTTCTAAATCATCATTAAAGAAAGTCATGAAATCATTACTGTTAAAATTAAAATTAAGAACGAGAGAATCACTTTCTGTGGGTTTTTTGTTAATTTGGAGACTGTATTAAGAGAAATCTTGGATTAGTCTTAGTTTTCTCTCATGATTGTAATCAGGGGGCGCATTCCGCCCCTAGGGGTCGCCGCGGGACCGCTAAAACGCAGCTGTCGGGGCCCCTATAAAATGAGTCGTCCGAAATGCCGGCCTTCGGCGCACTGTCTTGTTATCCACGCGGCTTTTGAGAGCTCATCGTTTGGCGTTACCCTTTTTACTAAACGGTTAAGGATAGAGGTAATCCCGTGTCGCACAGGAGGCGGGATGTGGTAGAGGCAAAAGCCTTGAGGTAACCGCTAGGGCCGTAGCCGGTTAGGTTAGGGAGAGCTGGGTAACGCTACTAACCTCCTTCTCTCTGCAGCCCGAGACGCCCGCGGCCATCTTCCGCTTCCCTCTGTTCCCTCGGAACGTTGGTGAGCTCCTGTCGCGGGTCCTGTAGTCTCCGGCTTTATCCGGTGCTTACCGCAGGATAAAGTATAGCCTTTCTTCCCCCGGACTTGGGAACGCCTGCTTCGCGTCCTAGAGACGCGCCGATTGCGCCTGGCTCGCGAAACCGCCCGGCACATGCGCAGTCGCTCGCCACACACACACAGAGCGCAACAGGCACGCACACACAGCGTCTCTGTCACACTCAGCGTGCGGCAGACGTGTGCTCACCGTGCTGCCCCCCTCCACACACACACACACACACAGCATCTCTGCACAGAGCGCTTTTCCCACGCACACACATAGCGCTTGCTCGCACTCTGAGTGCTGTGCGTGCCTTTTTTCCTACAGCTCAGTATAGAGCTTTGGCGGGTCTAATCCTGCCTTTTTCCTTTGCCTGTCGTTTTCCTTTCACATCCACATTTATTACAAAAATCCTCTTTTGTTTGAGATCGCCAGGAAGCGACTCCTCAGTTTGCCCGTAGGCTTATTGCCTTTATTTTTCCCCTTTCAGGTCACAGAATCCGTGGTGCAGTGGTAGCTTTCCCGCCCCCGGAGGCTGTGACTCTGGCTTCGAATCCCTTTTCCCCTCCTTTTGCCGTTAGGTGCAGACCCCCGCATTTGAGTCCGTATCTCCCCCTTTTTCGGTGCGCCTCCCCAGGCCCCCCGTAACAGATTGAGGAGACTATGCAGCTTTAGCTTACTAAGGGCATGCTATACTTTGTCATGCTGTCCCTCCAAGCAATCTGTAAACACCTCCAATTTACTATGTCTCCACTTGTCGCTCTAGATGCCCTGTTCTTTGCTTTAAGGGTACGGGGGTGGTCATTAAACCATGGTGCCAGCCTTTTTTCCCTAATGCGTTTGACCCTAGCAGGAGCAATCGTGTCCAGGGTTGAGCGAAGCACACATTCTAATTGGTCATTTACACACTCAAGATGATTAATCTCCGTAGGTGTATTAAATTTCAAGTCTGGTGGGTTTTTAATAAACGCAGCTGGAGTAGCAGATGTGATAGTGCGCTTGGTGTGATAACGAGGCAGAAGGATGTTATTTATTAGAGATAGCTCAAATACTAAAAGATAGTGATCTGAAATCAAATCACTTTGTGGGAAAACATCAAGGTTATCTATATTGATACCAAATGTTAATATTAGATCTAAAGTATGATTACAGCGGTGGGTTGGACCAATCACATGCTGAGTAATACCAATGGATTCTAAGATGGACTCGAAAGCAATATTAAGTGGATCCTGCTCATTGTCGAAGAGAATATCGAAATCACCTACAATTAAAGCCTTATCTGTTGACAGTAGTAAGCAGGAAAGAAAGTTAGCAAATTCCTGAAGAAATTCTGAATAGGGACCAGGAGGGTGGTAAATAGTGATAAGCTGAAAAGAGTGTGGTTTTGACTTCCATAATAATGGATCAGTCACATTAAGAATCAGTATTTCAAAAGAATTAGCCTTGTAATGGGACTTAGCTGTAACACCTAGCTCTTTGTCAAAAATTGTGGCTATGCCTCCCCCCGGCCATTAAAACGAGGGCGATTAGCATGACTGTATCCAGGAGGTGAGGCTTCATTTAAGGTATTTTAAGTATTCATAAGGTCTAATCCAAGTTTCAGTGTGACAGAGAGCATGTAAGCCTTTATCAGTGATCATTTCATTTACAATCACTGCTTTGTTTGTAAGTGATCTAATGTTAAGTAGTCCTAGCTTTAGTCTAAGGTTGTTATTTCTTTGGCAGCTATCTGTGTTTATACTAATGAGGTTATTAAAACAGACTTTTTGAGAGCATTTACTTTTAGGGCAGATGCAGGTAACAGACACAGTTTCAATAATGTGGGTTCTGGGTGATGGTGCATGGCTACCAGCAGACAGTTGGTTAAGCCGGTCTGTCTGCTGCCTGACCCCTGCTCTGGATAGTCAGCCCCTAACCAATCGGGCCATAAGACTATGGGCAATGTTGCAGGAGATGAGAGCAACACCCTCCTGAGTGGGATGGACACCGTCCCATCCTAACAAGCCAGGCTTACCCTCAAAGGCTGTCCAGTTGTCTATATAGCCCACGTTGTTTTCAGAGCACCACTTGGAGAGCCAGCATTGGGATGGGGTCAGAGCACACTACTGCATCGGACATCGCTTTCGCCACTCTAACCACCTCTACAAAATTAGCCTTAGTAACCTCTGACTGACGAAGGCGTATATCATTAGCCCCTACATGAATAACTATCCTAGAGAATCTGCGGCTCTCGAGTTCACTAAGACTCGTTACAATGTCCGGCACTCTGGCTCCGGGGATACAGGTATCTCTTGCTGCTTGTGTCCCTAAAGGGGTAGCTAATTTCACGTGTTGTAAAATAGAGTCACCTATGACCAGAGCTCCTTCAACAGGCTGCTCAGTGGGTGCATCACTGAGGAGGGTAAACCTGTTGGAGGCGTGAACACCTAAAGAGTGGTGCTCTCGTGGGCTAGCCTTATGACTATGTCGCCAAACCGTCACCCACTTGCCCTGCTGCAAGGGCTCTGCCAGGGTGGGGGCTCTAACTTCACCTTTGACATCCAGATCTGCTAAGCTAGGAGCTGAGCTAGCCTCCTCTAATGTCTGGATGCGCGCCTCTAAAATTACAATCTTCTCCGTCAGACTGGCTACAAGCCTACACCTATCACAAATAAAATTTAAACTTATGACGGAGGAAGAATAGCTAAACATGCCACACTTGGTGAAGGGAATGTCAGCAGAGGCCATGTTAGTACAATTAATGAATTAAAGGTACTTAGCTTCGAGTGGTGCTGTGGGGTGCTGAATGAAGATATGGTTCAGCTGCAGTCAATGGTCCAATACAATGCTTGATTAAAGCGTTAATGGGAAGTTAATACAAAACGTCACAAAAAACTAAGTCTTAGGAAAAAAAAAAAAGAAGGCAGGAAAAAGGCTGTGAAAAAGTTATAAAAACACACTACTGTAAAAGAAGACGCAACTCTGGTAATTAGCTAGTGGCCAAATACTGCAAACAGAAGCCGGTATACCTGTAAAGTTACTAAATAACGATTACCGGCAAAAAATATAATCTAACGTTAGGAGAAGAAAATGATTAAGATGTTGTAAAAAAGTACTATATATACGATTATATACGATACAGATGCGATTGGGAATTAAAATAGTTAAAAGGTAATAAACTGCTAACAGCTACAAAACAGCATGCGTCCTGCATGCAATCAGGGAAAATGGGTCTGGGTTGCCAGATCCACGCAATCCTCATGTCAGTGCTCAGCCACAGGGTCTCCTTCCAACAAGACAATGACCCAAAGTACATAGGAGTGCCAATACAGCACAGGAATGGCTTAGGGGAAACTGTGTGAATATATTTGAGTGGCCCAGGCAGAGCCCTGACTTAAACCCAACCAAACATCTCTGGAGAAACCTGAAAATGGCTGTCCACCGATGTTCCCCATCCAACCTGATAGAGCTTGAGAATGGAAAAAAATTCCAAATCCAGATGTGCAAACGTTGTAGCATCATGCCCAAGAAGACTGGAGGATGTAATCGCATTTTGTAATTATGGGGTACTGAGTGCAGAACGACACAACATAACAAAATGTGAAAAAAATGAAAGGGTTTGAAGACTTTTCGAATGCATTGTAGCTGTACTTTTGTCTATGGTCCCAAATGGAGCTGTAGGAGGGCTCTGTATTTTATGAATCCCACAGTCTAAGTTCAAACAGATCTTTTCGTGTACATCATACCCAGGTGTGCTATCACATGGGCAGTGAGATGGATCCAGACAAGAGCTACAGACAAAAAGGACAGAAGGGATTGCGATGTGTGTCTTCACACATCAGCTGTCTTGTCCCTGTTGTGGTTTAGAGCTGTTTGTACACAGTGAGCTAGTCAAAGTTAAAATAAAAAAACCAGTGTCAAAATTAGTATCACCATGTGTTTTCCTCTCCTGAGAATGCAGACTGACAGATGGTTACATTTATTACTTTATAGTTTGACTAATGTCTCAGATTTCCTAGCAAATTGCTTCAGTAGAAAATATACACATTTTAAAGAGTAATCATTTCCAGACATCTTCGTAATACAAAATAGCATAAATATGATACAACTGAAACAGCACCTGACCTGGAAATAATGAAATACAATAGGCAATATATAAAAAGCAGACTGTGTACCCTAATGAAAGGTTGCTAATTTATTCAGTAATACAATGAGAATTCCATAATTGCATCTATTTCAAACAGTTTGGGTCATCAGCTTTTCATGAATAACCTTGATTGAAGTTGGAATCTCAGCTCAGTCTGGCCCGTTGTAAGTTCATACACCATTTAAAAACACCAGCTCAAGCACCAGCAGTAAAAGGACAACACCAAAGCTCCAGATGCACACTCCTTTTATCCTGTTATTGAAGACACTTGGGACTCCCTGGATCCCTGCACACTTCCACAGCCAACTCTCTGGGACAAAAGGGCTCAACTGACATTTGTTCCATCTGGCACTTCCAGTAGCAAATTATAATTTTAACTAATTGGGACTCATAGCGTTGGCAGAGATTTAGGGTTCTGAGAAGTGTTTCTTAATGAAGGTGTTACAGTTTGGCATACAAGCAGGTTGTGGGATACAGGAACAGAGCCCGTTTAAATAATAGGCTGAGTTCAGGACGGAACCAAGCAGCAGAGTCCAGCAAGCAAATGAGATGCTTTGCTGCAAGGTTTCTGACAAAGGTCATAAAGTCTGAGCTGGGTGCACCTGAAAGGTGAATCCAAAATGAGAAGTTAAGTGTTAAAAGTATTCGCACAGTCATCAAACCAAAACCTAGGCTCTACTGAGCACTCATGCTACCAAGTGATTAATAGACAAGGTAGCCAAGTCTCATTGAGACTGATGAGAAGACCACACACCAATTGTCATCTTCATCGGCCCTAAATAGAAGTGTCCATCAAGGTGAACGAGCTGCAGGTGGAGGAGGCAATAATCAGGAGCCACAGGTGAGATGAGAAGGGTGCGTGCCAGGTCCAGGGTGCAAGTGCAGATCTCCAAAGTAGTCACAGTCTCAGATAAGCAGATGACAGCACATAGATGAAAAGAGGAAACAGAGATCAAAAGAGACCGGAAAACAGGACTACAGAGAGAGAAAAAGGTGGAAACCACCATACCCATTCTATCCTTCTATTTATCTTGCGCTCCTTTTTTAAGTTCATTCTATTCTGTTTTTTTCTCCACGCTGCTCTGACTTACAATCACAGAATGTGCAAGATATATTGGCTCCAATTCTGAGCCTTTTGAGAAAAAAAAGCTGTCTGTACATTCTTAGGTCATCATTAAAGATTGCCTGCTAAAGAAAGGCCTCCGTTGCCATGGCTACTGTCACATAGTATCACAAACATGTCTGCCTGTCTGAAGCACAGCAACTCTCACCCATCGTAATTTCAGAGAGCTGTTGTGCAAACAGTATATGAACATCTCACACTGCTCCACAATGTAAATACTATGCAAACATTCATACATACATACATACATACACACATGCACAATAAGATTGCTTTATAGTCAATATGCCCGTGGCAAAAAAATTAAATCCATCCTGCCCAGCACAATCAAAAATATTTCTATGACGTTCAACACAATCCATATTAGTGATCACCTGATAGAAAGGGTCACATATATCAAGGGTCACTGATATCAAAGGTATGGCGGCAACTAACGATTATTTTAATAATCGATTAATCGGTCGATTATTTTTTTTGATTAATCGATGAATCGGATTAAAAAAAAAAACCATTTCCATGTCTTTATTCAGAAATATAACATTGAATAACAGAGCAAATAAGTGATAATTGAATAATAATTAATTAAATTTATTAATAAATTAAAATAACAAATTAAATAATAGTATGTATACTTGTATTTATTCTGTTTCTTCCTTCTTGGTGCCGTAACAAAATAATTTCCCCCTGTGGGATAATAAAAGGCTATCTTATCTTAATAAAAAAGAATAAATGCATCTCTGATGCAAACACTACATACAAACTCATTCACTCCCTTTCTTTAGGAACTTTGCATTGCAATGCAAAAATATTAGCATGTCAACATGCTCCTGGCTGAAGCTGGCTCTCTTTTTAGAGACTATATGTCCTGCCGCAGAAAATGAACGCTCAGACAGTGTTGAAGTACCAGGAATGCATAAATAGGAGTTGGCTAGCCTGGCCTATATAGGATATCTCTCTGCTAACTCCATCACTGTCATTATCCAGTGCGCCATTACGTTTAATCACTTCAAAACGGAACAAACTTGGGATATTGTAGTGACTTACGCAGTTGTTGAGCTCCTTTCATCCTCATCGGTGACTCCGACATGTTTGCGTTTCGAGGGCTGTATCAGCAACGTGGTGCTCCCGTGCCTGTTACACATTGTTTAGTTGTGTGAAGTGTGACTACACTTTTTAGGACTTAAGCCGAACCTTCTTCTCTGCGTCGGTCATGTTTCATTTGTAGAATTTATTTCATTCTTAATAGTGTTGCCAACTCCCTAGTAAGCAAAGTAGCTATTGGCTGTCCTAAAAGTCGCTAGAAGTCGCTAAATGACGTCATCGCCTAATTTGCATAATACATGTTTTTGAAGCTGTAAAGGAATGACGTTGTGGGAGAGGAAAAAGTGAGTAAAAACACCCTAAATATGTTAGAACTACAAATGAACTCTGAACAAATGAACAACTTCTGCTGCCTTTGAAATAGGCAGTCACTTCTCAAAATAACTTCATGACTTTAATGCTTTGTATAAATTATTTTTACATAAATT